>BMAO01034813.1:0-36801 GCA_019973975.1 Trichonephila clavata
AATAGGAGTAAAGTCAACTTTATTACTGAAAATAATTAAATTATTGATGTATCTAAAAAAGTAACCAGAGTCTGTATCAATTTTTTTCATTCTTATAATAGTGTCAATAGATATTAGCCAGACTATTACTTGCAGAGCCACCCTGTGGCAGGCCTTTAATTTGTTGATAATAAGAGTTATTATGAAATATATAATTTTCTTTCAAAACAAATTGTATAATAGTATTATATTTATCATAGTTTATCAATTTATTTAATGAATATTTAATATAAACGTTTTTAAGTACTTTAATCATATCCTCTATATCAATAGAATTGAATAAGTTTTCGAAGTCAAAGCTATGCAAAGATTTAATACTCTTAACTTGCATGTTCTGAACGATATCTTTACTATTCTTTACAATAATGGAGTTTGAGATATTGTCTAGAGTGTGTTGTATAACTTTTTGCAACATCTTGCCTGGTTGTGTAACATAGGTATTAAAACCATTAGTAATAGTTCTAAATTTAATTGGACACTTATATGAAATTTTGGTGTTCGAAAAATATAAGGAAAATTGATATTCTTTGTATATAAATCTAGTTTTTTATAAAAAGCTGAAATACGGTTAATGATTTCTCTATTGCTGCTATTAGATTTAATAAACGCGTTATTGTTTTTAAACTGTTTGTTAAGTATAAAGTTATAAAACCATTTGGCAAATGATTGCATAGTTGCCCGGAACTTTATCAACATATACAATAATGAAATATTTTTGAAGATTTTAATTTGGTGTTTTATATCTTTGTAAGTAATATTTTTATCGGTTTTATAGTTAAGATTAAGTAATTCACGCAAAAATTTGCAATTAAACTCATTGAATTCTTCGAAAGGAAAGTTGTATTTAATTGCTATTTTTGTAATGAAGTTATTAATATCTTTAGAAATTTGTGCTTTAATAGCTTAATTATTATTAGAGCGCATTATTCTAACCCTTATTGTACCCTTAACCATTATTTCTCTAAGAGTTTTATCTTTAATAATATTTAAATAACCAGATATGACATGTTTATGATGTTCATCAATGAACTCTACATAATTATGACAATTACATACAATATTAATATGTTGCAAATCCAAAGAATTGTAGTTAAAGATGGATCTACCAATTTTCTTATTATATTTAAATGCCTTTTTAATGTTAATGTTTCTTTACTGGGAAAAATTGAATATACTTCTCAAACACTTTAGTAAAGTTTACATGATTATAGGATTTATTGATGAAAAGGATGTTACAGTATTCAGCTGTAGAATTTAAAACATTATTATGTATTGATATATTAAACTTACTGATTAAGCAATTACAAAATCTTTCATAACATGTAAGGCTTGACAGTCTTTAAATTTATCGTAACTAAGTATATAATTAAAAAGTTTGATTTCCTTTTTATTCAAACCAAACATGAAATTTTTTATTCGATTAATGTTATAAACAGTTTCAAAATCACTACAAAATTCATTAATTTTAGCTGTAATATCCTTGGAATCTCTACTTTTTATTTTGTTGCTTTTGCCTCTTTTTGTTCTCTTGGCTATTTTATTAATATTATTATTATGACAATTATAAAAAAAAATCTTTGTTATATTTTTGCTGTATGCATTGCAGAACATTTTTGCCATTATATAATGTGTTCAGTCCATGTGGATATGTTGTATTATAGACATGAATAAAATGGTTTTTCCCACCATAATCTACCTTTTAAAAAGGGAACTATTCTAAGAATGGATATATCAATATTATCAAAAACCATGCAGGTGAAAGTGTCTTATTTCAATATTATTGTTATTATATTTATTAATAATGTTTAGTATGAGATCTGTGAAGATTAATTCGAATATTTAAGTGTGTAGAAGTCTGACCAATATATTTATAATTATATATATATATATATATATATATATATATATATATATAAGATCTGGAAGGTATAATTTAAAAACTAAGTAATAAATAAAAATAGAGCGAACTCTTTTCTACCGCGCAGGGATCTGATGGTGAATAGGACTATTAAAAGGTAAGGCGAGAGCGCTGACGTAGTTAGAACATAACTCGAGAGTAGAGACCGGTGACTCCTCGCTGTGATGTTATCTGTTGTTCCTTCTGATTGGGCGTCAAATGGCCCCCATGCTGGATTAACTATGCTTGAAGAACAATAGATATTTTAAAGGTGACGTCTTCATTCATTTACCAACAGGCCCGTAGCCTGACACACACACACACATATATATATATAGAAAGCAAAAACAAAGAAAGCATCCGAAGTTGTTCCATATGAGTGTATTTAAAAGAATTAAAGCATCCATTTCATTAATGTAATAAAAATACATGGATATAAATATTTTATATATATATCCCTATTTAAATTGAATTAATTCATTTTTAAGCATTAAACTCTATTTCTATGATTATTATGCTCAGGCGCGTATCCAGTTTCCTAACCCTTTAGCGATTTTCCGCAAGATCACTCAATCATAGGTCTACAAAATAAAAGGCAATTCTTCAGATATTATTTTCTCCTAATTCTATTTTACAAATTAGTTACGGAAAAAAATAACCGAAATTTATATTTAAACAAAAAAATTATAAATTTGTATTAATAAGTAGTTACTTTATAATAGCCTCCTTACAACATAAAATTGAGCTGTAATAAAAATGTACTAACAATTAGACATCTAATACATTAAAAACCTTACTAATCTTGGAAAAATGTAATTTGCTGTAGGTAGTTAAGTGTAGAGTTTATATAAATATTTTAGCATTAGCTAGGCATTAGTTTTTAAAATGTCTGTTACATGCTAAAATACTATTTAGTGTCACCAAAATAATACATACCATGAGGGCAAAAGTGCAACATACTTCCTTTAGATCAGCTTTTCTCAAACTGTGGGGCGCACCCCGCTAGGTGGGCGTGATAACTCTCCGAGAGGGGCGCGAGCATTTTGGAAAGTTGAAAATAAAAGATTTTTAAAAAAATTAATTTACTGAAAGCACATAACGGGAATATTACACAACATAATATTAACTTAACGGGAATAGGACATATTACAAAACGGGTGCTTTTTAACTCTTTATTTAACGAGAACAGTTTTCTATATATAAATGCTGCGTGCTAAAGCACAAAATAAGGATTTCCTTCAAGTAAATAGTTTAGAAATGCAAAAATAATTAATTTTTCTTAATCTTACAGAACATAACATACTTTTTTTTAGTATCGCGTTATGACGAAAAAAAGGTGCAAATGTTTACGATATATTTCTCCAGTCATACGAAACTGCGTTTAATTTTTGCATTCCTGAAAGTTTGCTGTATGATTATATGTATATCTACGACGCATGTAATATTAATTTTTACTAAAAGAATTTCATTTTTTTATAATCAAATAAAATGGTAGAATGGTTTTTTCGCTACACAAAGAAGGAATTCAATATCTCGCTCTTCTGAGAACATATATAAATGTTATTACTTTTTTAATTAAAGAACACAATATGGATATGAAAGAAGAGAGCTAGGACAGTCAGTATACGAATGTTTACGACTTAGTAGGATCTTTCTATAATAGTTTGCATGAAATTTCATATCTTCCCAAAATATTACTGTTGAAAAGAGATGTTACACTTGATTAATTTAAATTCTGCATTGTAAAGCTTGAAAAACTTTCAATTTTTCCTATTAACAGGTAAAGTATGATGGAAATATTAAAATACGAATTTTATTAAAAATGAAAATATAAGCTAGATGTATGTTAACCAGCTTTTTAAACGAATTATGCATAAGCAGCCTTTAATTAAAGAATTTTTTTTTTACCACTGAGATCTCTAATAACTAATGTATGATATTTTTTAACGGAAGTTACTGAACGGAAATGACATTTCAAAAATAAGTTTGTAGCCTGATTGAAATTTTCTGAAGAATGACTTTCATGATTTGATACTTTTACGATGGATAATTTTTTCGTGAACATTCCATTCTTCTTTATGTATTCTAATACGTTCGCAGTACAGTAAAATTCGATGTATATAACATGCACTTACTTTCAAACTGCAATTTTTAAAAAAATTCTAGGTATAACCACCATCTAACGTCCAACCCCTTTTTTACAAAGAATTCTGAAATGTACGAATGGAATGCCTTAACGTTTTGAAGTCTCCAGGAAGTATCCCAAGCTTTTGAAAAAATATTATACATCTTGAACTGGAACCCTTTAAGTCAGGGCTTCTCAAACCTTCAGTCTTGAAACCCAATATTCAATCATGATTTTTATCGCGCTTCCCTCCACACAATAACAATCTATTGAACTCGAAAATATGATACTTTGATGCTTCAGCTACAATACCACTTGAACCTCTAAAGTACCACTTGCGTATATAAACGCCTCGCAGAGCCAGTGCATAAATTGTCACGGACGTATATATACGTCTTTCCGAAATACGATCTTTTCTGTTCACTGCTGTCTATAAAACTATTCGAAAGACTTTGGAATGCAAAACAATGACTTTGACAGTGTTTCGATGGATTAACTTATTTCAGAGAATTTACTTTTATTTATTCCCTTTCTCCGCTCCCCCCAAATACACCACATACGCATGTATACGTGCAAAACGGTGGCATTGGGGAGAAAATGGCATAACTCTTAATCTACAGTTAAAGGGATTCATTATAAACCATACAAATTATCAAGTTAAGTGTTAATTTTAACATTTTTTTATATATGATTAATAATACTGGCAATTATCAAACTTGTTCTTAACTTGAAATTGTTAAATTGAGTATAAAATACATTAGGATGCACTGAGTCAATTAAAAGTGTATTATATGAGTTTAAATGGTTTTTTTTATTATGCAAGAATGTATTTTGCTTATTTACTTTCAACAATTAATAATTTTTTAAAATGATCCTCTGTCTTCGACTTTTCAATATGCTCGCACCCCCCCTAAGGTTATCACGCCCCCACAGTTTGAGTGAGTGAATATTAACGCAGCACTGTTTATCTATACGAGGGCTTTTGTCAGAGGACCTCGTAATTTTGATCCATGGTCGGGTGACGAAGACCACACCTTAGCTGGTACCACTTTTTTAACTACCACACTAACGAGAGGACGTTTGAGCAACAGACAGATTTAACGAGCATCGCTCCCCTACACGGTGGGTCTTTAGTGGTGCTGGGCTCGAGCTCATGACACGCCAGCCACAATCCGATATCTTGACCACTTTGCTACCGCGGCTTTCACAGTTTGAGAAGCGCTGTTTTATAGGTCCATAAGTTATTTTATTTCTTTTAAATACACTGTAGTGCAATATTAGTAGAAATCTATTTTTTGTGTGTGTTTATCTCTCTTTTTTATTTTTAAAGTAATCAATTTATACTCGACATATACCTCGAACCCGCCCTTAAAAATTGATCTTATTATTGAATTTAAAGGGCTCCATTATACCCTGGATTTTACAATATTTCTTTTAATAATAGCATTCTAAAGCATTATAAGTACATTTTTAGGAATCAATATTAATATATATTAAGACTTAACCACCAATATTTAAAATAAATTACCTAAAATTTATAAGTCACATTTATAAGTAAAATTTTAGCATTTTTTTTAATAAATAGAGAAACAAATTTAAGAGAGCAGGTAGCGTAAAAAGTAATAAGCTTATATCAATAAAAGTAAGGAACTTATATATATATATATAGAAATTAAAGGAACGGTACTGAAATTTTAATGTTTTATTAAAATATAAAAAATTGAGAACAGTCATTCTTATGCGGAAAGATCAAATGAAACTGTTGTAGGCTCTTTGCTGCTCTAACGGGATTTGAAACAACAACAGAGAAGATGGAAAATGAATATTTTATTTATGATGCTTTTATTGAAACAATACGCCGTAACTCAAAAAAAATCAACACTTTAAGAAATATTATAGTATACACCCTAAAAATTAAAATAAATTCCAGGTTCAAGAAATTTAATAGAAACACAATTATAATATTTCAAATTCATGACTCGCCATTATAGATATTGAACAATTTAAATTAGAACTTCTCTGGTTCGGTCTCAATTTAATGCCGAAACAATATAATATTTTGTTTTAAAAAGCCTAAAGATGTTCAGTAAAATTTTTAAAAATATATGTTTTGATCGAAGTTGATTATTTCAATGTGCTAGTGCACCTTAAGGGGAACCGCTACCAAATTTTTTGATGTGTGAATGCCGAGATTTAATTTTACGAGAGTACCAAGGCCAAATTTATACTCACAGGAGATCTTTTACATTCCACACTCCTACAATGTTCGCATCCAGAAAATCTATTGACTCCACCCAGGATCGAACCGATAACCCTTGGCTTACGAGGCTGGCACGCTACCTCGAAGCCACCAAGGCGTTAGCAATTCCCTCAATAAGGAATCAGTCATTCCCTATATGTGACAGTTTTTTATTTTTTTACATAAATTGTAGTATTCACTGTTTTGTCTTTCATACAACTAGTTTACTTTTGCAGTGTATATTTATACCCACATTTTACATTTATTTCAGAACAAACACAAAAATAGTTCTTAAGTGACTGTCTGTGTAGTAGTAGTTGATACTACATTACAGTTATGTTTATTTCTTATGCATCTTATGGGTGTATGTGATAAATGACAATGTATTAAGTGTACAAATTCCCTACTCGTCTCTACTACCCTAATGAACTCGAGTTAACTTCCTGGAAAAAAGTTAGAACATCCAACAAGAGTAGATGTTAAATGTGCAAAGAGAGGAAGTGTTAAATGCCAGGATAAAGTTTGTAGATTCTTCTCTTCTTCCTTACGTGGAATTTATTTTATGGATGATTTTTTTTCACTAAGTGTACTTTTCTTGTCTGTTACTCCTGAATATTTGATGCTTTGTGAGAAAAGAAAGTTCCAAGTCCTGTTTATTGCTTTTGGGAATCTTAATCGATGAGCTGGAAAGAAGCTTCGATTACTCCGAATGGTACCAGTGCACGTTTCCATTGGAGACCTTTCAAATGGACTTTTAAAGGACTTTCTGTTCTTAATAGTGATATTTACTCACTGCAAGAAAAAATTTTGACTTTCCAGTAAGAAATCAAGCTTCACAAGCCGAAATCTTAAGTTGTTTATTTGTTTTAAATTATTTGAAAATTCACGTAACGTATCATAACACATTTTATAGTCTTAGGAAACATTTTTAAACTCACATACACAATTTCATTTTTCCCATCTGAACTATTCATTAAGCTGCTGGGGTTTCGAAGAATTAGAATCTATGAATAGGAATATCCCTTATTTTTAGTTAATTTTTTGGCTGGAAGGAACACGTAAAAAGTACGAATAAATAAAAAAGTTATCTGATTTCCTCCAAATTGCTGTATAACCATTTACAAAAAATACTCAAAAAAATCATTCTTGCCAGTAGCTATACAAGGTGGTCCCGAATTCATGGTACAAACTTTAAGGGTAGGTATAGGATATTCTTATAATCATTTATTGTACAGGAAAGTAGGGACGCAAGTGACGGAATGAGGCACAAACACAAAAAAAATAAGAAACGAAATGAAAGACAAAAGAGTTTATTGAAAGCGTCTTCGACAAGTCTAATGTTTACAATAACTGTTTAGCACACAGGCTATGAAGTTCAGCTGCAGCTTAAGCTTGTAGTTGCAGAAAATGAAAAAGGTGTAAGCGAATTTCGTTTAACACTACAAACACTCTGATGATTTACATTTACGTCATAAGCTACAGCTCTTGTACCTGACTCAGGTCTATCAGTCAAAACGTTCAAGATGTTTTCATCCAGGCTTGGACAGCGCACAGTTCTTTGAGAATACAGTGTTAAAAATACATTGGGACTCTGAATTCTAGAAATCCGAAACTGCTAGAAAAACTAGAGAAATCAGAAAATGATAAATCTCTTATAAATATTTTGGTTAAAATCTTATACTTTAGGCTCAAAGGTAAGGAGGGAGAAAGTGTTTACTAGAGCCGCATGGTAAAGAAACACTAAGGTTATTGGGGACATGTTTCGTAATTTTGAGCCTCAGTCAAGTGTCGAAGAGGACCCCTCAGTAGGCACCTCGCTCTCCGAACCAACCAACCAACGTCAGGACTTAGGTCCCCAACAGATTTAAAGTGTCAGACCCCTATACATCGTGGGTCTTCAGTGGCACCAGGACTCGAATTTACGACACGCCGGCACGAATTCACGACCATAACCACACAGTTACAATAGCCACAAGGCAAATAGGGAATGTAATTCTGAAAATTCTTATGCTTTAGTTATTCTTTATTCTTATGTTATCCTGAAGGATGCTGCAGCCTGGGTAGTCATGGTTACGGACTCGTGGATGACGTGTAATGAATCCGAACCCTATCGACACTGAAATCCCCCATGTAAAGGTGTTGATACGCGTTAAATATACCGATGGTCAAACGTCCTTCGGTAGCTATTGTGTGGAAGTAAGGGCAGGGGTGTACAAGCTTTAAGTCGCGTACTAGTCACTTGACCATGGTTCAAAATTACAAGGTCCTTTGCCAATAACCCCCATGCAACTATATGGTGCGACTCCCTCTTTCCTTTTCATGGCGCATTCTCATCCAAACTTGTCAGATATCAGCATCAGTTTTGTGATGGAGTTCCTAACACAGTAAAATAACACTCATTTTATAAATCACACACACATATAAATATACATAGAGAATGAGTGCATATTAAAGTGACACTGTTCCGCTACTCAGGAGCTTTTGGTGACGGACCTCATAATTTTGAACCACGGGCAAGTGATGAGGATGGCACCGGATCTGGCACCCTCTCTCCTAACTGCCACACCACATCGACGGGAGGACGTTTAAACTCTCGACAGATTTAACGTGCATCACCCCTCTACACGGTGGATCTTTAGTGGTACTGAGCTCGAACTCATGACATGCTGGCCAGTAAACCCCTTGGAATCACTAGGGTATTTTGGGATTGTGACACCCGAACTCACCTAAAGAAGGTGAGCCCCTGAGGGGAAGCTTTCAATAGATTTAACGTGTGTCGCTCTCTTACACGGCGGGTCATCAAGGTATGGCTCGAGCTCACGATACGTTAACCATGAGTCCGTTGCCTTGATCACTTGGATACTACGACCCCAACAATATATGCATAATCTCGTTCTTAAGACAAATAATTTGCTAATATACTACTTTTTTTTTATTGAGAACATTTAGAAATCCCCGTGCGCTACAAAAAGAATCACACGTGGGCTTACAGAAGTAAGCATGAAGCAAAAATTACGAAAGAATTTAAAGTCATTGAAAGATTACAGTACGAACATCCATGCCTTATCCGGGATTCGAACCCCCACCCTACAGCACTGCAGTCAAAGTCACTAACCTATATACCACATGGGTGGCAATATACTATTTTGACACATACTTTTTTGTCATATTTCTAAATCTAGTTCAGTTTTAAGTTAGATTTGTAGCAATTTAGTATGTATTATTAATTAAAATATAATAAAACAACCTATTAATAAAATAGTTTATAAAACTTAATATAATTTAATATTTAGAGTTAAAAAAAATTACTAAAATAAAAAAAAGCGTAAACTCAAAACACAAACATCAATTCAGGGGGCATGCACTTCAAGAAATGTGAAATAGAGGGGATCAAGTAATTTGATCAACTGAAAAGCTAACAGGGGAGTTAGTTCAAATGCCGACCATAATCCGATTGTAACTGAAAATTTTGAGGTGCATTGATTGTAGGTAGAACACTTTTGTGTGTCTGGTAACGTACGCAACCTTAATTCTTTTATACTTGGTCAAATCAAGGGAGTTAATGTCATAAATATATTAACGACGCACTATAAAACTGCAAAAGGGCTCGCAAGCTCGACCTCGTTAGTTTGAACCATGGTTAAGTGACGAGGACGACACATGAGCTGGCTTCCTCCTAACCTCAAAACCTCGCCAACGGAAGATCACTTGAACTTCGGTAGATTTAAAGGGCAATGGCCTCCTCTACACGGCGCTAATCGGTGATACTAAACTCGAACTCATGATACGTCAGGCCCGAGTCCATTTACTTGAACACTATCCTACCACACCCTCGAGGGCCGTGGTACCCCAGTGGTCTACGTATCGGATCTTGGCTGACATGTCATGAGTTCGAGCCTAGTGCCACTTAAGACCCACCGTGTAGGGGAGTGATGGACGTTGAATCAGTCGAGAGCTCAAACGGTCTCCCGTCGGTGTGGTGTGGAAGGAAGGAGAGGGAGATGCCAGCTTATGTGTCATCCTCGTCACTCGACCATGGTTCAAAATGACGAGGTCCGTTGCCAAATGCCCTCGTGTAGCTGAACAGTGCGACGTTAATATTCACTCACTCACCACGGCATATTAAGGAAAAGCTTAATATGATAAAATTATGAAATACAGTATAAAACTTCAACTTGGTATTCGTGGCAGTTAAAGCCATACGAAAACAAATCTGAAATTTAATTGTGGCCGCGGTAGCCAAGTGGTCTAGGCATCGGATCGTGGCTAGCATGTCAGGAGTTTGATCCCAGTACCACTGAAGACCATCCGTATAGAGGAGCAATGCACGTTAAATCTGTCGAGAGCTCAAACGTCCTCCCGTTGGTGTGGTGTGGTAGTTAGGAGAGGAACGTGCCAGCTCAGGTGTCGTCCGCGTCACTTGACCATGGTTCAAAATTACGCGGACCGTCCCCAAAAACCCTCGTGTAGCTGAACAGTGGGACGTTAATATTCACTCACTCTCTCACTTCCTGAAATTTAATTAACTTTTGATAAAATGACGTCAACTCCTTTTAAAGAAGAAAGACAGACGTGTTTAACGCAAGATATTATTTCTTTCGTTGTACTGAAGTGTGCACACAAAAATTTTTGGCGATTTTTACTTGCACACAAAAATTTAGTTATTTTGAATTCATCTTGTTGATTTTAAAAAGAATTGCATTGCTTCAGAAGTAATCCCGAAATTGAGTTCTCTTTCATAAAAGTAGTTTCTTCATAAAGAGGTAAGTTTGTAGAGCATGATTATTAAATCGTTTTGAATATTTTGTTTCAGCATTCAATATTTGTAACTTATATTGTGGCAGTTTCGTATATAGCAGGTTTCTTTTTCTACGACACACCTGAAATTCCATTGAAATATTTTGTCACTCTGCTTAGGGAAACACTTTAAACCCATTTATTTGGGATTTTAAGATTTTCTTTATTAAGAATAATTGGATTTCGGATACATTTTTTTAAAGCACCAAGGATAATGTTTTTTTTTTAAATAAAGTAACCAAATCGAATTATTTTCGACGCATATTTCGGGTATTTTGTCACATAAAAAAATGGACAGGTTTGTTAGAAATTTTTTTTAAATATTACAAATTTAGTTTTTTTTCCCTGTTAAAAGTATTTATCCTTCAATTGTTCATAACTGTGTCGTCAACCTTGTAGCTGTGGTGAGCCAAACCAATTTACCAATAGGATTCGGGATGCCACATAGTCGAAAATTTTCGAAACAATTTGATTGCAGCAGCAATACATGCAGAGGGCAGGAGTAGAGGTTAAGGATAAATATTTGCAGTTTTAATTATGTATTAATTTTTGACCATTTAAAAATACATTATTAGCATAAAAATAAAAATATAACTATTCTTTCAAAATAAATTAAAATTGCGTATATCTTGTGTATTAAAATAAGAGAAACAATATAAAGCATTAAAATTCCTTTAATATAGTTAAAAAAATTATATTTCACTGCGAAAATTGTGTCTTTGCTCCGTTGTACTACATATCGCGATATTAGGGGTATAGCTTGTTACTTTCTATTTGACACAATTCTGAATTTTCATCTTTTAAACAATGTCCTTACAGTAAAATTGTAGTCAAATAGATATGTAAGACTGGAAGCTCAGTACAGTACAGTAATATCTCGACTTACGCGAATTCGAAGCTACGCGATTTTCAAATTTCGTCTCGATCAGTTTTTTAATTAAAAGAATTTAAAAAATGGTGAAATTAGTAATGTGACTGAAGAATTTGCCAATATTGCCAGACAAATAAATTTAGAAGACGATACTGATGAATTTTTCAAAAGCTACTGGATTCCCACAATCGGAAGCTGACAATGTATGATTTCATTGGAATGCATGGACAAGAGCAAGACATTTAAGTGTACGTCTTTAGTTCTAGTTCAATCAGAAGATCGAATGTAGGTTAGAAATTTGACAAGATTCGGTTTAATTGAAAAAAAAATCACAAATCTTTAAAAATAATGACTCTCACGATGAAAATATTTTTTTTTCAACAAAACAAGGGATAAAAAAATTATTAGCATACTTCGAGGGAATTTTGCGGTAGAAAGAAAATCTTTGTGTCGGCTGACTATTTTGTTAGATTTTGTAACGTCTTTGCTGGAATCTTCCAAAATGTGTGTTGAAAGCAAACTCTACAGATTGTCTTTGCTGGAATCGTCCAAAACTCAAGTGTGTTGAAAGCAAACTCTACAGACATGAAATGAAACGAAACCAGTGAGTGAGCGCGAGAGCGATTTGGGAGAATATAGTGAGTTTGGAAAAAGGATTTGAGAAAGTAACGTTAAACTTTTTGGCCGTGAAGATTTTTTTGACGCTACCTTTATGCTACGTCACAATTTTATGAAATCTTCTACATCAAAATAAATTGGGTTTGCGAATTTGTATATGTATAATCCAAGATTTTTCTAACCACTTTTTGATTTATTTTCTTTCGTCTCCGGCCCCAACTAAAAATGATTCATATGTATTTATATGCGAAACCATACCCCGACTTACGTGGTCCCACCTGTCATGTAAGTTCAGGGTATTACTAAACATGATTTTTCCATATAATTAAATCTCTCCACCAATGACATTTAACAATTAAATATAGCCGCATCGATTCATCGACAGTTATCTTCCAGAATGTTTCGCAATTTTGTATATTTTCTTTTCCATAATTCCCAAACATGTTAAATAAGCTTTATTTCAATATTATCAACTTCTATCCATTTAAAAGGTTAATACATTTTTAAAGGGACACTGAATTGTACAGAGGGCCACAGTTGACGACGCCTGATATAGTATATGATCTTATAAGAACAAATTCCCTTTTGAATTTTAAGATTTCAGTAAAGATTATTTTTGAAGAACGCTGGGAGTGATGTCTTTATCAAAAGTCTTTCAGTCCAGCTTTCTAGACGCAACCCGGAAAACTGCTCGCTATTCAGAAGCGAATTAATTATCAAAAATGAAGGATTAAAGACCATCCTTGGCACTAATTCTAATGACATTTGGGTCCTTACTGACAGTCGGAGCTCGATTCATTATCTGCAGGACTGGAGCAATTTATGTGAATTCGTGAGCATACAAATTATAACCAATCTTAAAAATCTAGCCAAGTGAAGTCCACTTTCAGTGGATTTCCTCCCATGTTAACATCCAAGGGAACGATGCTGCAGACATCTTAGCTAAAAGAGGTTGCTCTGAGCCTCTCAACCGGGACAATGCACTAACATATAAAGAAATTTTCTCTATAAGGAAAAAAGCAGTCAGACAAGACTGGCTCACCCCTCCCGCCCATCCTTGGTTCAGCAGGAAGATCCCAGAAGGAGTGTTAGAATTCGGAGGGGGGGAGGGTGACAGAAGTAATCAAACGGCCATCTCAAGACTCCCATAAGTGGACATCTAAAAAACAGGACATTCGACTCGGGACGCAAAGTCTTTCATTGTGCAAAAAATGCAATCTGAAGCCGGCATCCCTCGATCACATCCTGGATTGTTTGAGGTTCACTCTGGCGGATGTTTGTGAAACTCCTCTACTGGTGCTTGACTTCGCTAGAGTTCACGGTATCATGGATCTGATCTAGCTGCCGCTAGATCTCTGAAGGATTGGAAACAACAGAACAAATACTATAAAAATATTATTTTTGATATGCAGATTGCAGTGCATATATAAGGTTCTATAAATATTTCCTAAATAAGTAATTGGGTCTACTTTTGGAGAGCGAATATTTTCATTCACATTTACTTATAACCAGCATACAGGATGTTACATAAATCTCATTTTATTTTTAAAAATGAGTTTATTAATTATGGAAGAATTCGATTACGCAAATGACTTGCACGTTAAAGATATTTAAAAAAAGCGTCAATGGTATTTAGACTTAATATAATGATATAGTCATTTGAAGTAATTACGTGGCCAAGTGGTCTAGGCATCGGATCATGGCTAATGTGTCATGAGTTCGGTCCCAGTACCCCTAAAGATCTGCCATGTAGGGGCGCGATGCACGTTAAATCTGTCGAGAGCTCAAACGTCCTCCCGTTGGTGTGGTGTGTTAGTTTGGAGAGGGTGGTGCCAGTTCAGGTGTCGTCCGCGTCACTTGACCATGGTTCAAATTACGTGGACCGTCACCAAAAAGAAGGTGTTGTTTATCAGTGCGACGTTAATATTCACTCACTCACGTGAAGTAATAACTTAAATGCTAGTTTGATATACGTATGCTACGCGACAAATTAAGTTCTCCAAGATGGGCGATTACATTCCAATATAGTTACCTTGATATTTGTATCGTGTGATGATGTGCTTTCCATGGAGATGACGTATGTTATTGTTAATCTTTTTCTTTATTCGGTAACCCTATTTCAGACTATTTTAATTCGATTTCTTTAAAAAATTTAATTTCATTGCAATCGTTCTTCAAGCCAGCTGCGGGCACGGTAGCCAAGTGGTCAAGGTATCGGATCATGGCCGATGTGTCATGAGTTCGATCCCAGTACCACCGAAGACCCGCCGTATAGGGGAGCGATGCACGTTAAATCTGTCGAGAGCTCAAACGTTCTCCCACTGGTGTGGTAGTTAGGAGAGGGGTTGCCAGCTCAGGTGTCGTCCTCGTCACTTGGACATGGTTCAAAATTAAAAGGTCCGTCGCCAAAAGCCCTCGTGTAGCTGAACAGTGCGACGTTAATATTCACTCACTCAAGCCAGCTGCTTCGTTCTTTTGTTGTATTTTGTGTGGATATTTCAAAAATCGAGTACCAGGATATATATTTCAAAGAATATGAGGGTTGTGATTTTAAGTGTTGCTGCAAAATGCTAATTACCACTTTATTTTACTTTTGAATAATGTATTTTTAAACTTTCTTTGTTCAATGAAATTCATTAAAAAAACTCGCAGTTTTCGAATCATTGCAAGCTGTTGGCATTTATTAATTTATGTTCAAAATTAATTTTAATATATATTTTATGTAATTGTTTTATTTATTAAATATTATATGTATATGTATATATGATTTATAGTTATTGTTTATATATGTAAATACTATATTTTGTTACTTTTTGTTATATTACATAGTTATTATTTTATAGTATGATTATATATAATAGTTAGCTTTAAATTAATATATTCTATATTATATATTACATTACATAATTATTAGTACCCCCAATTTTTATATTACCTCATTTATTCGAATGTAAGCCGCCCTCGATTCTATAACCCACACTCCAAATTCCAAGTGTTTGTGAGAAATGAAAATAGTGTAAATTGGTTTAGACATCCAATATTAAAAAATTAAACTTAAAAGGAAAACGAATAAGAAATTAGGTATTTTATGACTATTGTAAGCTTTTAATTGCACATGAAACTGTATTTACTCTAAATACCCCATCCAACAAATTATTCCTTCAATTCTTCCCGATTTTCAGTAGTATTAATATTGGAAAAAGTTAGCTTATATTCGAGTAAATACGGTATATTGATACTCATTATTGATTGATATTGTTTATTTTTAATCTACTTTTTTTTTCATTTGAAATATATGTATCCAAACCATTCTTTAAAGTTATTTTCCTGACGATTTCTTACTACTTGTCCGCCATCTTGGATACCGTATCACTCGACTGCAAACCCTACTTGTGACGCGAATAAAGGAGTCGTACAAAACAGCGCTTAGCAAGTAGCACTGGCATATCAAATTTGTTCCATAACATTTGTCTTCAGAAACGATAAAGTCCGAGCCCTAATTTTATATCAGTATGGCTATACGCCAAGTTATTGTTGATATTCGCCAAGTTGGAGCATTTACATTACATTACGGTTACTTATTTTTTTTTGCTTGGTACTGTAGTAACCATCATTATTACGTATATTATAATAAATTTTCTATTAGTTTATTTTTATGGCAGTAACGCTAATTATTTCAGATTATTTCACAAATATTTTTTTTTTTTAAAAATTAACATTTTCCGTATTTTATGTTGTCTGGATTGCAACTTTCATCTTCTGCCGTTTATTCTAACATGGATATCTTGAATGTTTATACTGAGTACCTGGATCCTTTTTTTAAAAGAATGCGAGTTCTGCTGTTTCTTTTTACGGGCCAAAGGAATATCCGAATTCGTATTTTTGTCTATTTTGTTTTCTAACAGTTCTGATCTTTTTCTCATGTCTTGACTAATATCTCGCTCATTTTGACCATCATGAAATGTAATAAACTAGTAAAATGAAAATTGTTTACAGCCAGAGTATACAATTTGTCAACAGCATGTTTTAGTACTGATCTGAAGCTGAAAATTTGCACATCCGTATTGGTAAGCCTATCAGGTACACATCTTTTTGCACTGGCAGTAATTAATTTTAAATGATTCTCTCGTTCGATGAAATTCATAAAGAACTCAAAATACTCTTAACTATTATTATTCTTTTTCTTTCTGTTTTATTCCAGCCTTTCTAAATTTCTTGTGTGTGTGTGTGATTTAAAAACCTGGTACTCATTTACTTTTGCTACGTCGTATTGGTAACAAACATGTTCCATAACATAACAGTATGAAAATGATTAAGCTGAGATTCTCTGTCATTTGAAGTTTTTTGTGTCAAGCTGTTTGCTGTTATATAAAGTTTATAAATGTTATTTTTATTGAATGGTTATTAAGCACTTTTTGTCCCCAAGCTTGGCGATAAGTTTGCCAAATTACCTACATTTATTTTTTGCTTTAAAACAAGATATCGTTATCGGTGACCGTTAGCTGCGATTCATAGTTAGTGTTCCTTGCTTAAGCTTTGGCAAACCTACTAACATTGGTAATTGAGCCAGATTCATTTCAAAAGCCTAAAAATTTAAAAGCTTTCTATCTCATACAACACGTTGCTAAAAATTTCTTTGATTCTCTTCACACACACACTAATAACATAAATATGCGTAAGGTATCCAAACACGTTGGGAGTACTTTTTAACAAAATAGCATACTAAAACACTATAATTGCTCTTTTAGGACTCAATACCAATAAATATTACTATTTAACTATCAATATTTAAAATAATTTACCTGAATTTTACAAAAATCACAATTATAAGTGAAATTTTAGCAATATTTTTGAAAAACTTTAAAGCAGTTAGAAAAAGTAATAAACATATATTAGTAAAACTATTACTAAAACAAATTGGATGCATTTATCTAGAAAATATACTAAAATTTCAATTTTTTATTAAAATTTGAAAATTTTAAAGCTGATTGAGTAAACATAAGAAATGTTACATTTTTTATGAGGCCATTATTTAAATAACAAGCCATAACTCAAAAAGTATTCATACAATAAGAAATATTTTAGTACATTCTCTAGAAAAACATAAATATCAGGTTCAAAAGGTTTTATAGAAATGCATTCGTCATATTTTTAGTTATCAGACTCGCCATGATAGATTTTGAGCAATTTAAAGGCCCACTTCTGGTAAATCAAAGACACACTTCCGGTTTTTCTAACTTTATAAAATTGTTTGCAACTTGGCCTCTAGGTAGCGTAAAAACAAAGTATGTTTCGTAAAATCAAAAGATAGCTCTATTCAATAAAATAAAAAAACAAATATCGGGCTTGACTGAATTTGGTCATTTTCAACCAGTTCGGATTCCTTAATTTCTTTATAATCCAGATATAAACTATAAAAGGTGATGGTGATTTTGGGGTTTATTGGCGCAAGAGCCGATTTCGGCTATACTGCGCCAAACATTTGTTTTAATATCTGTGGTCTAGACGGGAAGAGAGAAAGAATGAATTGAATGACAAGAGGGTGGAAAATAGAGAAGGATCACTAGGTACCCCGGGTTCGTGAAGCCCGTGTTTACCAAAGACAGTAAACCCCTTGGAAAAATGAAAAGATCACTAGGGCACCTCTGGATTGTGACACCCGTACTCACCTATAGAAGGTGAACCCCCTGAGAGGATAAACTATAAAAGACCACGAATACTACTTCTTGACTCTTATAATCTCCGTTGATTATTATTTTCTTGGGTAATATTTTTATATAGGGCCCACCTATCCTCTATTTAATATATAACTTTAATTATTTTTATTTTCGGCTTTCCCCACTGGGTAAATCCCACCCCTTTCTACATCTTTCAATTTCTAAGACTCCTCAGGCAATCAATGAGAGTCGGTCATCACTTGCCATGCACCAATGAGAGAGCAGCCTTTCAGTACTCCTTCCTAAACTTTGTTAACTTCATGTACGAACTTTAATCAAACGATTGGCGCGACCAATAAGGAAGCACTCTACCAAGCATGAAATCGAAAACTTCATCCCACATCAAATTCACCGCCAGATATGGGATTGAAGGCCGCAAGTGGTCCATATGCCCACATATGACCGTGTATCTAAGTCATATGCATTTTATCCACGCTTGTTAATTAATAGCTTCACGTGAGTACCGGTTGCTGTTCAGAATGAGTCGAGAGCAAGATTTAACAAGTCTCTTTTCTTTGGAAGCAAAAGTTTCGAATGTTGCAATGTTTGAAAGGATCCGAAATGTGGAAGTGGTATGCATCTGCGAGAAAATGTAATTAATGGTTATGAATACAAATGCGCTTCGAAAGAAGGATAGAATCCGCCTGATATGCGTAAGAGCAGAAAGAAAGATATTTGGTTCGGCAAAAACATTTGATTTAATTTAGAAGGCTAACTTTTAAGCTTAATTTTACAGGATTTTGTTCTTAAAGTCATGAAAATGTATATTTTTATCTCTCGAACATCGATTTCTTTTAAGAAGGGTTCTAATTTCCATTTTTGCTCTACGTATATGAATATATTCTTCTTATAATGCTCTTAATTTCCTGTTTTTAGAAGCTAAACTTTACATGGATTTGTTCAGATTAAAATTTTCCATTTTTGTTCCTTCTGACAAAGCATATCTTACAGATACCATGGTCTGGATTTCAAAAATGTGCATTGACGCCTTTTCAGCACGACCTCAAAAAATCTTCGCCAAGGGTTGGGCTATAAGATTTCAGCAAAACATTGAACCCCTTAGCGTATATTTTAGTGTTTGCTAGAAAACCTCCTTTTGCAATGTGTAAATATAAAATCGTGACAAATTATGAAAGTAATTGTGTTGATATCCGCGAATATGCTTGTCATTTTTTTATTGACAAACGGAATCGCCATGTAATTTTCAAAAGAAACGTGATTTCTTTTATTTGCCTTCTCCCCTATTTTCAGTCTTAATCTGAATTTAAAAAATGGATGCTGTACATAATTCATCAACATAGAAAGAACTGTTCTCCTACATTAAAATATCTGTAGCAGTGATAATCTAATGATCACTAACTTTTAGCCGACGTTGTCAAGTCCTGGTGAAGGTTTTACACATGGGGACAACTTTTGGTATATTAACGTAAATAACAGTGTAAAATGACTGTTGGGCAAGCATTTACTAAAAAAACATAACTTTATTTATGTAACATAATTATTTTAAATTAAAGCAAAAACATCGACGGTCGTTAGTCGACCTGAGCTAGTTGGAAGTGAACGCGTAACAGTCTTCTATCGAATGAGTTTATATAATGGTACAGAGTTGCCACATTCCGCCAAGTTGCCGGCGCAGGCGAGAGTGGCATGCACCGCAACAGCACAAGATTGATCTTTTTCTTGAATTGTTTCTAATTTCAAGTGTCAAGGATCATGTCATTGTATTTAAGTAATACATCTGAAATTACAGCTGTTTCAACAGTCTTGCATCGCCCTTCGCAAATTGCTTATTCATGCACACAGAAAATAACTGTATTCTTTGAAGTTAATTTTTAATGTTATTTATACAATGTAAAATTATTGGCAAATACCTAGAGTCACAAACCTTTTTCTCCGTCTGAAGCCAAGGGAAAATCTGAGTCCTCTTAAATGTCATTTGAGAAAAAAACTAGGGGAGGGGGGAGGGAGTTTTAAAATGGCATGAGACAAAAAATGCAGTTTCTAAAATAGCAGAACGTGGAAAACATAGCAAAATGCATCGTTTAAGTTAACTTAATCCCCGAACCTCCCTTTCACTCACACGAGCATTTTCTTATACATTTTCCCATACAAAAGCAGAAGAAATCCACTCCTTAAATTTCATCCTTTCTAGAAAATTCTATTACTAACAAGCCTTTGGTCAATATCATTCCAACCGTTGAAATCAATGTCCAATAAAATATAGAAGCCCGTCCTTGTAGAATTGTCATTTACTATCAGATGACTGTGCTGACAATATGGCTCTTAATTTTGTCGTCAAATCAAGAGTCGATGCTAGGATCCCCAACCAAATTATCATTTATAACTCTAACCCTCTATAGATTTTAAAAGCAGTATTTTTCACGGTTCATGATATACTAAATATGTTCCTCTTTCAGGTTTCCATGCACTTTGAGAGCAAGAGAGAAAGAATATTCCAAAATTAATTTCCAGCAGAGTAAAGGAGGGACTTGTGTTCCTGTGATAAAGATTAAACTTTACAACGACGTGCTTCAAGCTTAATAGTCTCATTTTAAAATTAAGTGACGTATAGTTGTTTTCCCACAACAGGAACAGGTATGATTATTCTAACCCTTCGACAAATGGCTTTAGTTAAAATTGCCACTTATTTTATCAGGGCTCCCGAAATCTTGGATCTAGAAGAGAAATATCAATGTAAACTGTATCTTTTACCAGATCATAAGTGGGAACATGTGATATATCAAAAACTGTCTCCTTCCAGCTGTCCGACAGCATTACTAAATGATATTGCTGCAGCAATTCGAGCAATGAGTGTCGAAAACTGGTATTGGGTCCTGGATCATTTAGGTATTTTCAGTAGTAGAAGGATTTTATTTTGCATGCCACTTTCGTGGAACACAGATGGTACAATTAACCGAATCAAGACTGCAGATACTTTAATCCAATCACAGGGCATTGATTTAGTGGATCGTTTTGCACTGGCCTGTAATTACTGGTGCTGGCATGAAATTGAGGAATTTTGGAAAGGAATACCAGACAATGAATACGAAGCAGTTTTACTGAAATATAAGAAAAAATCTTCTACTGCAAGGGATGTACACATGATTTATCAATTTAACTTTATCAAAGACAGGAACTTGAGATACTCTTGCCAACTTTGGGCACTTGAGTCTAAATGGACTTGTATAACTAGGTTCAATCGTGTTTTCGATCACTTACCGTTTGAGAAAAGACTAGAATTGGAAACCGAATCTGTAAAATTTGCGCACATGCCTCTGGTTCGTCATTGTTTATCGAGGATGGATGAACAAAGAAGATTGCAAATGTTGCAGCAGTATCCTTACCAGGTGCTGAGAATTTATTTATTCTGGCCCTGTCAAGCTTTGTTCACAGACGCCGCAGCCATAGTCAAGGATTCTCTGCCAAACCGCAGTTTCCTAAAACTCATTCACACCGTAATATGTCAGAAAATACTACCTGGTTGGAGAGACTGTGATTACGTGGATCTACTGAGAAGGTTCTGGCGGGAAGGCGCTGAACATTGCAAGGAATATGTAAAGGGCGATGGCATTTTTGAAATACTGACGGTGATACTTGAAGGTAAAGGGTTTCGCACGCACCTTCGAAGTGGTGTACCCCGACGTTATCTAACTCATGCTGGAACTTTAACTGAAAATACAAGGCGATGTATCAATTTAACAATGCTCAATGATAACTGAAAAATTATGATTTTATTTCATTTTATTTTCTGTTAAATATTTTATTGTTATTGAAACACGTTTCGTAGATTTTCTGTGACAATACTCGAATCGTAGGAAAATTGAGTTTTAAAAGTAAAATTTCGTCTCTTAGCATGAGGTACACTGTTGTCCAAAACTAATGTTATAAGCATAAATTCCTACTATTTCAAGAAATCTGCCATTTATTTAAAACTTATAATACATATAAAGTGAGCAAAAAGGCAAGTCATCATCAACATAAGCATGACGGCCCTTTTCGGGCCTCAGCCTTCTTCGGAAGTTTTTCCATTCTGCCCTTCACCCAGCAATAGATCGTCAGTTCGTCACTTTTAGAATGGCAAAGTCCTTATCCACATAGTCTTTTCATCTTTTGGCCTTCTCTTTGGACTTTTATTAGAGGGAGTTGCATTAACCCGCAATCACTCGCGCGGGGTGTTGCCTACACCTCAGCAACAAGCAACGCTTCCTAGAATTCAGCAAAGAATGCGCAGAACCACGATTTTTCTATAGCTGCACATTTTGGGTCATTGAACC
The DNA here is from genome assembly GCA_019973975.1 of Trichonephila clavata. NCBI lineage: Eukaryota > Metazoa > Arthropoda > Arachnida > Araneae > Nephilidae > Trichonephila > Trichonephila clavata. The sequence goes on from BMAO01034813.1 coordinate 22,578, forward strand.
TTCAGGCCTGATGCAATCACTCTGACGATTGAAACGTAATGACCTTCAAAAGTTTATCTGGGATGCTAAGAGCACCCCGCGAGTGATTGAGTTATATTTTTGTACTCGAAGCATCTAAAATAGGGTAAGTGTTTCCCTCTGTCCGTTAATATTTTATTTTAAAATACATTAATATGCATGTTTATTTTATTTAGAATTTCAATAATTGTAGTATAAAAATAATATAAAACTTAAAAATAATTGTAAAATATTATTTTTTGTTAAAAATTTTTAAAACGTTTTTCAGAAATTACGGCAAAAATTCCAGGGGAGAGGGAGCAACAGTGACTCGGTCGTCTATTGGATGCTGTATCGACAGATTCTGAGGATGAACTAAGTGATTTCGAAGAGTGTGTAATTTCAGAAGAGCACCGTATTAAACAATCTGTTCATTTCATGGATACGGCACAAGAATTGGAAGAAACTTTGAGCAAGAAACAACAAATAAATTCACGGAAACAAATAATTGACAAAAAATTCAAAAGAAGCTTTACTGACACAGAAGATAGTAAAAAGAGCATTGATTCACCAAAAAAGGAGTTCTGCACTGTTTGTCCACTGGTAAAAAAATGTAAAATCCAATTGTGTTTGCCTTCAATGTAAAACAAATATGTGCTTAAAGCATATGAATACAGTCTGCTCTGAATATTTGGAAACTGATTAAAATATTTTTCTACTTTCCTCTTTCTTTAACATTAATTACAAAGTAAGTTTATTACTGAAAAAAATGTTTGCCTTGTGTTTTATGAAAAAAAATATAAATTATATGTTTTAAAATGAAAATTTTGTAGGTTTAGTTTAAATTAATATTAGTCTTATTTGTGTGCAATAAATTTAATAACTTTATTTTCATAATACAAAAAACATCTTGTACTTTATAAATATGTATCATAATTGACTTATATTTTTTTTCATTCCTTAATACATGTGTTAAAAATTTGGGATGTTCAAAAACAGGCGCGAGTGGCCGCGGGTTAAACGTTTTCAATGATGTTCGTTTTGGGCTTATTCTTACTATACAATGCCCAGCCCATCTCATTCTACTTAGTTTTATGGACTTAACATCATCACTATTAAAATCTTATATATTTCAAGATTATATCTTTTTCTCCAACTGCTATTACCGAGAATAGCACCAAATATATTTCGCAGGAACTTCCTTTCAAAAGTCTCCAAGATCTTCTCTTTTTTTTGTCAAGGTCCATGTCTCTGAGGCATAAGCAAAAATGGATTAGTACCTTGTGAGCAAAGACAAGTATATATCGTATCCTAATTCCGTGAGTTTTGAGTGATAAAATTTTTTTTTATGGGGGGGCCAATTTGAGTGAGAAATCTTAAAACTGTTTTGACAGAGCTTTGGATTTTTGTGTTTTGATTATCGCACTGTTACATGCAGAGGTTTGAGTTAATTTTGTTGAAATGAGTTCCCAAAGCCTTTTAGATGATAGTTTGAGATGAAGAGCCGTTGGGTGGATTAAGAGTGGAATGTCTCAAGCAGAAGTAGCTTGGAACCTAAAAGTTTCTCAAATGGCGACATCCAGACTGTGGAAACAAATTCAAACTATGGATACTATTACTTAAAGACCTGGAAAAAGTCGATCAAAAGCTACAAAACCTACGGAAGATTGATATTTGACAATAATTGAACGTCGTCACAGATCCACGACAGCCAAGGAGCTTGCTCAGATCTTTGCTGCTTCCACTGGAAAGACAACTTCTAGACAAACAGTTCACAGATGCTTAGCTGAGAAACATCTTTTGCCCGACGGCTAGCAGTCTGTGTTTCTCTCAACTCATTACAGAGAAAAGCTTGTCATTTGAGCAAAGAACATGGTGTTTTAGACAAATAGAGTACTTTCACTCATGTGTGAATCTATACTTAGTACCACAGGGATTCGCTACCAGTCTTCTAACATAATGGGAGTAACAGCAAAATGACATTTCACTAAATATCTTCTAGGAATTCTCCAAGAATTAAAATGTTGGGGGAATAATGCTTCACCTTGACTTCACCTGCATCTTCCCATACTGCCAGATTAACAGTTGAGTTTCTTAAACAAAAACAGATAAAACTAATAGAGCATCCACCGTATTCTCCGGATATAGCTATGCGTCCTTAAGTTATTTTTTCATCTAAAAAAGAACTTACGTGGATGTCATTTTCATTCAGAACAAGAGACTGATGTACCTATAAATGCATTTTTTTCATCAATTCCAAGAAATGAATTATTTGAGTCATATAATCTGTGGAAAGTTCATCTACAAAAGTGCATTGATGCTGGATGAAACTACTTTTAACACTCCTTAAGTTTTGCATTTATAACTCTAAAACCCTTAGAGTATATCAAGTTTCAGAGTGACCCTCGTATTTTATATAATAATCAAACAGTTTTTTTATTCATAAATTTTTTTATTTATAAATTTTACTGCATTGTTATTCATTTATAATTCTTATTATGTTACTTATTTACAATTCTTATGTTGTATGAGTATAATATATAATTTTTATTATATTACAATACAATTACTACTATTTTTATAATTGCTATTAAATGATATAATTATTAAACAAAATAATTTGTATACGAAAAAGTTACGTTATAAATATTTTATATAATTACTATTGGATTATAAAATTATTATATACTGCATAATATTAGTAAATATTATATTACATTGATATTCATTATTGATTTATATTAGTTATTCTCAATCTATTCCTATGTTCTTCATTTGAAATATATTTCAATGTATTTTAAAACAGCTCTTTAACACTATTTTCCTGAAGATTTGATATCGCTAGGCCACCATCAGATTCCCTTCCAGCGACAAGCGCTGCTTGGCGTGATTCCTTTATCACGCCAAACAGCACTGGCGCGTAGTCTCCTGATATCAAATTAGTTCCGATGTTTCAATCACTTTTAAGAAAAATAGTTATATTAAAATGCTAGTAAAACCTATGTATTCATCATTAAACTATATGACAGCGTCTAATGCACCAGATTTTAAATTTTCGAGTAGTACAAAACTTTCGGTACTCTCTGTCATATGTCATTAAAACACTCGTTTGAACTGCCATGCCGGTGTTTAGTAAGCAGCCCTTTGGTGCATGGGTTTAAATATGTAAACTTAATCATATTTAGCACTTCATTTGATAAACATTCGTATCTTTTATTATCTTTTGCCATATGGCAACGCTCGATAGTAGTAGCTTCAGCTATCTTTTCAGATAGGACACAGTCCATTCATGGATTTCTCAACAATCGACGAGCAATGAAACGGGACCGTAATAACAATTTGTTGAAAACTGGATACGTTTTAAAAATTGATACGCACAGCATTCCCACAATAGAGTTACAATCGATTATTAAAAGAACCCCTAAGTTTACCTATACCAGGCAAATTTTTATTTTCAGATTTTTGTTTACTCTGTCAGGCATTTACTCTCTTTCGAGGATGCCCAATGCATTCATATTTTGTACCTCGATCTCCCCCATCAGTATATTCATACTGATAAAGCCTTTAAAATCACTCACCATAATAGTGTGCATATTTAAGGTCTAGTTTGAAAATTGAACATTGGATGATTCTATTAGCACCACTAGCTTCCATTTTTTACGCAGAGCTTTCAAAGTACTATGTCACACATGTTCTGGATCAAATGCTTTAGATTCAATGCTTTTATGTAGACATTTTAGGTTGAACAATATGACGATATTGTTTCGATGTCCACTACTTAACCAGAGTCAACTGACAAAGCTGCAGCACACCAATCCTTAGAAGTGTCACTTATGTGCTACCGCGTTCCATCGCCTGAAACAACACATCCAATTATTCTTTTTTTAAAAGAATGTTGCTGTAACATTCAGTTGTTCCTTTCTACAAAGGTAGCTTGCTTAATTTCTAGAATAGCAGACGTAAGCTTTCTTCATCACTAGTGTAACCCAAGTATGCAGTTTTACCAAGTCTGGGTAAATTCAGCGTAGCGCATAATTTAAGCGCAGCAGAAAATATGTTCCCGATTTGGAGCATACTTTATACAAAAATTTCATTTAGCTCACTACAAAGATGAAAACGTGAGGTAGTTTTAAAAATATTTTTAAATTGTTTTATTAAATAAATATCGTGACGCATGTTTTTGCACCACCTGTATACTCTCTGTAAGCAAAGAATTAAATTAATCTAAGGGAAGCTTTTGTTGTTTATTTTGTCTCCTACATTTAATAAAACGTATTATTTTTCATTAACATGTAGGGATTGGAAATCCTTGCCGTGGAAGATTGAAAACATTATTGCTTTTTTAATTAAAGAACAAAATATGAAAAGAAGAGGGAATTAAGAAAAATTACTTTTCTGCTAGTTAATGGCTGTTACACTCCAGAGATGGGATCAAATACTGAACAAATTAGATTTTGTTTTTTCTCTTATCAACTCTTTTTTAAAAATGTTACTTGAAATTACGGATCATCTGCAAGAAATGATCCTTCAATTGTTTGTCAGACTAATTTTCATTCTGATAGGAGTTCATTATTACAATATTTTTTTTACATTTTATTTCACATACGTGTAAATTAATATCCATACAATGCAAGAGAGTACTGGCGTTATTAAAGGAGACCAATGTTATATGAAAATTTCTGTTATAATTAGTTTTAAGTTTGGTAATGTGAACATTCCAATAATGTTTTTAAGTGTCTTTTTAATGAACGATTTCAAATTGATATTCAAAGGCAGCAAAATGATCTTCTAATCTTTATTTAAAGTTAAACAGAGGGTTTTAAATTATATTGGTGTATAGTTTTTAATTACTGAAATATATTTTTTTTAAAAACGAAATTTGAATTTTAACCCGGGATCAGTCGCTCGGGGCACAGAGTCACCCCATGCGCACAAAACGTTTAATTCTGGCGAAACTGTTTATTTTTGTTTCCAATGATCTTGTCAATATCCTTCTATATGACAGTTTTTATGGGAACTAAATATTTTGCCACACGTCCCTCTTTTTTAGGGGGGGGGGTGGCAAACGTGCTTTTATAATAAGTTACTTGGGGTTCTCCACTCGATCACTTTCGTTCCAAAATGTTTTCTACAAACAGGCTTTATTTTCGCCCTGTGAACAAATTAGCATTTTTTTATTGTGTTGTACAACTCATTATGGTTTATAAATGTAAATAAACAGAATATAAAAAAGGGCATCTGCATGATCTCTACTGGGCGAAGTTGTAACTGATCATGCAAGGGAACAACCTGATGAAATAACGCATACTTATCACGATAACTAAAGTAAATTTGACATTTTAGTGCAGTTTGGTTGGATATCTCAAAGAAAACTTGGAAAAGCCTTAAAACTAGGTAAATGTGCGTATACTTTCTTTTAAAATTAAATTACTCAAATTACAATTTTTATGGTGTACAGTGAAAATAATTTAAAAAAAGGGATTGGAGTGACTCCGTCATATCGAGTGACTATTAACGTTGTTATCTATTGCGCACTTTCTTGTGGATTAAGAATATAGTACATCATGGCACAAATTGTTTGCAGTAATCAAGAGAGAAAAATATATTTTACATTTAATTGCTTTTTACACGGCAGTTCAGTTACATGCAGTAGAGTCTTCTTTTACCATATGATAGGTGAAGGGAGAATTATATTAATGCCGATTAAAACCAGTAATTTTATCTGCAGAATTTTGTATGGGTCTTAGTTTATGCCATGATCATTATCCAGAGATATGATAAAAATATTTGAAGACATTTTAGATCAAATGTATGCATATATATATAATATATATAAAACAATGCAAGAAATATTTATTCTTCGTGCGGAAAGTGTAGTGTTAAGCATGCTACTTCAAACGTTATGGCTTTCTTATTCAACAAAATTGTTCCTTAATTTTGCATCGACTTAACTCATAGCACTGAATGAGATAATGCAGATAAAATCAGTTAACACGAATCTGAGGTGACTGAAAAATTATTTTCGTGTTAAAAGAACTTCCTATTAAGGTATATTGCAAATATATATTCATCAAAAATTAAGTTTAATAATTTTATTTACATATATATGTATATATGCATGCATTTAACACACGAGCTTAGTGAAATTTAATACAAAATTTAGCAATTAAAAAAGTCCTTACAGAAAACTTTTATCGTCTTCTGTTTTGATTAACCGACTTAAGCAGCTCATTCTTAATTTTAAGTGAGCTAGCAGTTTGCTCTTCTTTTGAGTTTTTTGCCGTTCTGCAATTCTTCTAAAAAAACAGGGGAAAAAACCTCAAACCAAACTCATTGATTTTTCATTCAAAATGGGATGAACTCTTCACAGAATTCCAAAAACAACTGATGATAGATGCCATGTTTTGTGTAGTGTTTGTATATCATTGTTATTCATTTATAATTATTATTTTTGTGCATTTATAATTGTTTGTCATTTTGTTTATCTATAATTATTATGTTATATGAGTACTCTCGTACATAATTTTTATTATATTACAATGTGATTAATATTTTTTATAATTACTATTAAATCACATTGTAAGATTTATGGCGGTATCTAAATAAGCCAGTAGCAGCCTCCGGACAGGATCTGTTTAGTGGTCATGTTACTGGGCTTCGGATTCGAGCTTCGTGGGTTGTAATCCAGCACATTGGTGACCCGGACGTGATTTGAACACGCAACCTTCTGATGTATCATGGCGCCATCTATCCACTCGACGCAGCAAGCAAAGTCATCGGACCCACTCGACGCAGCAAAGTTGTCAGATTCACTTGATGCAATAGTAACAACTCCCACGTACGCCATAACATATATGTCGTTCGTTCACCTATCCACCGACTCACTGGTGGGGGAGTACTGTGGCGCCATCTGAATAAGCGAATAACAGCCTCCAGAGAGACAGGAGTGATCACTTCTGTCTAGTGGTTCTGTCTAGTTACGGGGCTTTGGATCCGAGCGTCTCGGGTTCTAATCCAGCACAGATTATTATTATATATACTAGTTATTACTATATAATGTTATATGAATATTATATATACTAATTACTATAAAATTATATTATAAGCTTATTATGTACTGCATAATACTACTATTAGTAAATATAATTTTTTATATTATATTCATATTCTTTATTTATTGAACTTGTTTATTCTCAATCAATTCCTATATTCTTCAATTAAGATAGATTTCACTATACTTCAAAACAGTCTTTAAGATGATTTATCTGACGATTTCTTACCGCTGGCCGCCATCTTGGATTCCATTCCAACGACATATTCTGCTTGGCATGATTCCGTTATCGTGCCTAGCAGTGCTTGGCGCGTATGCCCCTGATATCAAATATAGTTCCTTATCTTTATATTTTATTATAAATATATTTATAAAATATTTTGTTCGTATTTTTTCAAATTGTGATATTTTTCTTTTTCCATTAAACTTCAATGGGCTTAACTCATGATGGTCACATGATAAACACATTTACGTGTTCTCCATTAAATTCAAAACTGACTTTGTACTTTCTGAACTAATTGTAAAATTTAGGGACAGTTTCATATTTGATAGTAGGGTAAACATGCTCAAGTATTAAGATTTTTCAAAAAGTTTTCAAAATAAATTACAGAATAAATGTGCTTTCAAATTAAGTGCATTTTGCTAACACATAAGTGCGTTACTATTCTAAGTAAGTACCGTAAAATTTGGCGCATAACGCACCCATACTTCTAAGTTAAATTTTTGAGTTCTTAGTTATATTTACCATATAACTCACACCCCCTTTTTTTACAAAGTAACAAAAAATGTGTATGTACAATCCTCTTAGGGCTTACAGTCATTTATTCGAAGTATTATCTTAGGATTTTAAATATATAGCATACTTTTAGATTCAGAACCCTTTTAATTTCATTTGTTCTATGTCATTTCTTTCAAATAAACGGTATTCCAATCTATGAAGAAGTCTAATTTTTCTTATGCTCATCTTTCTTTTTATTTCTGAAGCTATACCCGGCATACAATGCGCACTCCTAAATTTCGATCTCATTTTTTCCGTTAAAGTGCGCATTATATGCTGGATTTCACGGTATGTACTTTTCAAAAGAAAGTTTCAGAAAAAACTGAAAGTTATAGCAATATCAAAATGCATGAAATAACTTGCTGGAGACCCATGATTGATATGATGATATAACTATGACGTCACATGAAATCATGAGCTGATTGACTGGAATCGCATATTTTAATTATCACGTGACTATGTCATTTGAATTTAGCCAGTTGTAAAAACTGCACATAGTGAGAAAATGCACAATAAATAGAACACGTCTGCAAGAGACAATCGCACTATTTCTCACTATAGTCCAGAAAATTTAATAATATTTGCATTCTAGCAAAAATTTTAAAAGTATACTTTCTTTAATGATAGCCCTTTTAAAACAATACTAAGTAGAAAAATTAATTTTATTCAGTGGGCGTTGTATTTTAGAGAGCTATTATTACCTTAAATTTCTCTTCCCTATTTAATTCCCCTTGAAAACGAAAACAAAATGTAAATAATTTCACATTTTCTCGTCGAAATACCTTAAGGAGTCAATTAACAAGGATTCAGAAAGAAAAGGACTTTCGTAAGCGAAGAGGAAACCTCGAACACGATAACTGCTCTGAAAGGAAGATAATGCAATTTGAATATGTTTACCGTGTTTATTTAATCAGAAACTCTTATTTTCGCTGTGAAAATTCGAACGGACTAGAAATCCTTAAGGTTTATTAAGGGATAAATGAATTTAGTAAAGTGTGTTATCTGAGTTTTAAAGGCGGTAATGCTTTTACCACTTTACATGGATTTCCTTATTAATTGCTGCTAATCACGGTTGTAAAGGCGATTTAATTTAAGGAATTAAAAAGAATAAAAGCACGTAGCATCTATTTTAAGGGAACTATTAAGATCAAACATAATTTGTTCAACAGTTTATTTTTGAATACTTTGAACATAAACTTAGTGTTTTCTATACAAAAATGAAAAAAGATTATTTAAAGCAAACAATTCATTTTGCATAAAAATAAAACGATTTTCTTTTTTTGATTAAATTATTTTTATCCGCTAAAATAAAATATTTAGTTAGACTTAAGTCACTGCATGTAATTTTCGAATAAACTAAAGATGAAAAATATATTTAACTTATATTTACTTTACTTAATATTACTTATATATATTTTCTTTATTTTACTTAACTTATATTTACTTTAAATATATTTTTACTTGAAGTATACTACTTAAGTATACTATATCATCAAAGATTTTGCATTAAAAACTTAAAATTCTGTATAAGTTACTATTATTCAGAAAGATGACACCTAGCCAATTGGAACTGTCACCTGTATGGTGCTCAAAGCTACAGTTGATGATACTACTAGCCCCTTGCCACGATGAATTCCGTGGACCTTGATCTGATGTTACTGTCGATCGGGGCGGCATAAGTTACAACAACAACATGTTATGTACATACATAATTAATTTAATAAAGGAATAAAATAACTAAAATAAATAAACAAAACGTATATCATAACATGGTACAAATTAACCATAATATACCAAGAAATGACTGTATATATACATATATACGCGTTACAGCAAGACAGACAGATAATAATTTACACCTCTGCAAACCGCCTCTTTGAAATAGATTTCTCCAAAACCGTTCAAATTGGATATTTACTCAATACAAGATACTTTGCTCCATATTTAAAGTCTGTAAGTCTGCTTGTTCGAAAAGATAAATTTGACTGTAACACCATCTATGGGAGTCGAATTTCCTGCGAACAGCTATAGGATCTCTATTGAACAAAAGAAACAGGACAGCTAAATTTAAAGTTGATATGTCGAATATTTCTGAAGATCTGGTGATGAGTGAGTGAACCTCTTTTCTTTTATATATATTCAGTGTTTCAAGTGAAGCACGAAAATTTTTAGTTAAACGTTTTCATCAACCTTTCAGCAAAGCAAAACAACGCCATTTAAACCTGATTTCGTGAGTTGGCTTGCATATTTATTTCCATCACTGAAAACTAACTTTTAATTAAGGTCTCAAATCCAGAGTAGTATAGTATGGAAAATTAAAGAAAGACCGTAAAAGAAAGTAAAATTTAATTAAAGTTTGAAGAATGTATAATTTTTTCCGACAAAGTATTAACTGTTTAATTTTATGCGTAAATATATACGGGGGGGAATAAATATTCAATGAGAAGTAGGGCATATTTTGTTATAATTTAATCATCTTTGCACCCAGAATCATTATAATTAAAGTTCCACTTTCAATTGAAGTAAAAAGGAACCAATGTTGTGAATATTTTCAACTTTGTACTGAATACAATCAGAGAAAGGGGAAACGGTATGGCAGGGAAAAAAAGAAATCATAAGTGTACCGATAGATGGAGCTGTAAGAAGAAATGCGAAAAGGGATGCGTTTGTAAGTGAACCAAATTACGAACGGATTTGGAATGAGTTGCACATTAAACCAATGGACTAAATTCATGTGACGTCACGATCACGTGAAAACTATGTCACGTGACCGCGTGCTGTTTGTTTACTACAGTAGATACGATTATTCCGTTCTTTTAGTTTACATTATAATTTTTAAAATTTCTTATTTTGCTCAAATGGTTGATCAATCATTTAAAGAAACGGTTATTGTAGGAAATAAAATCATTTTTTAAAATCTGAGAAAAAAATCTGAGTGTTTTGAACTCGTACTTGTTATTTGTCTTATCTCGTACATAATTAGCTATGTGTTACTGTAATTGAGTTGTTTATTTGGATTTAATAGTTTAAATTTTCATTGCTAAAATTATTTCTGCTTGGTTATGTATATCCTGTTCTTATAGTTACATAATTAAAATTGATTTCAAGGCCAATTTTTGTTTTAAAAAATAGTTTATGTAACTTAGAAGCTTTTTCATTAATTTTTTCTGTTCAAGATAGTGTTGAAAGTTTTTGTAGATACTCTCAAATGGTATGTTTTATAAAAGTTAGTATGGATTCTGGTTTGAGATTTCTGGTTATATTTTTAAAAAACTTGTGTTTTTTCCAAGTTTAGCGAGAAAAACAATTATTACAAATCAACAAGGAAACAGATTTTCAAATCCATACTAACCTTTTTCGCAGTAACCTATGAAACATAAATCACTTAAAATGACTAACAAATTTTAAAAATTGGGCATATTATGAGTTTGAAAAGATTTAAATTCTTAATTTTTTTTTAAACAGTGAAATAATAGCTGGTCAAACTGACTTTTTGCTTTCAGAATCAACATAATATAATTTGAAAAAAAAAATTGTATTTTTGCTGTTATTGTCTCCAAAAAACATTTTTTAAAAAGGTTACTTTTTAGCTTTAAAACAAAGTGACTTAAGCCAATTTTAAAAAAAGCACACACACCTCAATTACTGGAAATTATTTGTTATGTCTGGTTGTACATTTTTTCTTGTTTGAAAAATTCTTATTTTTGAATACTATGGCCAAAATATATTCAATTAATTTTATGACCTGAAAAGTTTATGGAATGTCCAACACAATAATCTTGTGATTCGCTGTTTATATATATATATATATAAATGTTATTCATCATTGAAATTGTACAGAAATATTTGTTTGGTTTGATAAATTTTGAATTTAATTGTGAATGGAAATTTTATGCAACTATTCATTTATATATATATTGTATTGTATTTTTTCCATCTAATTTGCAATTCATTGTGCTGTAAAAATGAAATTCATTTTCACCAATGGATAAATATTATTAATCAAAAACTTTCATATTAACTCACTTTAATATGAGATGAACAATGGCTTAAAGTAAACTTTTTTAAAAGTTTAAATTGTATTTTGGAACCATCTATTGTTTATACATAAATCATTATTTTCTATTATTTTTATAAATTATATGTAATTCAATAAGAAAAATTTATTTAAAATTAAGGATAATTAAATTGAATTTCTGAAAATTATTTCACTTTTTCTGATGGTACATTCCCTTAATATTGTACAATATAAAAGAAGTAGATCAACATGTTATAGGCACTTCATATAAAAAAAAAAGTATTTATTAAAAATTTTAATGTAAATTTTTAATATAGTACTTATTTGCATTAATAATAACTTGTGATCCAAGTGTCGCATACCCATACACATGTTTTTTATTGCGTGATGTTATTTTTATAAAAGTTTTAATTTTTTTGTTTGATGCTTAATATAGCAACTGCTGAAGGTAACTTTTTAATATGCTGAAAGAGCTCTCAACACTTGCTACAGTAATTACAACTTAAGAAAAAAGTATTAAAACAATTAATACATGTAGAAATAACTCATTATATTTATTTTGCATGTATTGCAATATATCTTGTGTGTTATTTAAATCTCTTACATTCAAAATCAAATTCTGTTGCTAACTGACTTCACCTACATTTTTGTTGCAAACTTAACAAATGTCTTGTAACTTTTTTCTAATTCATGTTTTTCGCAGGTTTTTAAATCAGAATTAATATTTGGTATATTTATATAAATCTATTCACGTAAAACTGTATCAATATTGCAGTGTTATAGAAGTAACATGTAAATTTCTCTACTGGTTTTTTTTAATAATTTGCTAAGTGATGCACAATTCTATTTTTAGAGGTTTTTTTAAATTTTGTTTACAAATGATAAATTAACACAGGGTCATATTTATTTATTATATTGAACTAAAAAAAATTTCCATTTATAGCTGTTCATATTATTTCATGGTTTCCACAAAGTGGGGAGATTTATTAAATGCTAAGAATTGAATGACAAGTCTTTGAAATATCAATTTGAGTCGTTACATTTACTTATTTATAAAAACTTTGCCATGTTCAATTTTTGTTATTTTATTAGAATCATTTTAGATATCTTTATATGTATAAAGTATTTACATGTAATACATTGTAAAAATAAAATTCATTTTCATCAAAGAACTGATCACCAATGAAATAAAATATTAATTTGAATTTTAAGTGTAGGTAGGCAAACTTGACGTAAATGTAATATATTTTATAGACAATTGTTACTTTTCATCTCTAAATGCTGAAAAAAAAAATGAGAAAATTCATGCATAACATTTTTGATATATATAAATTCCCACCCGTGTGAAGAACGAGTATACGAGCTAATAGCATAGTAGTACAAAGGGAAAAAAATTAAGAACTTTCTATAGTATTGATAAAGCAAACCACAAAATTACAGGATCATTTCAAATATCTTATACTGAGAAGCCGCACTATTATAAAATATGCAATTCATGAAGTTGTAAAAAAAAATTTTCATCAGAGGATAAATATATATGAAATACTTCCCTATCAACTCTTAATATTTTATGTACAAAATTATTTTAAAAAGCTTAACATTGTAAAACAGATACATCTATAAAATCCATGAATCATTAAGAAATATCCATAATTACGAGGGGTGAGCAGAAAAAAAGGTTATAAGTCGAACAAAAAATATTTATTTACAAAAGACAGAAAATACAAAAAAGGAATTAAGAGGCATATTCACCTATCACATTTCGTCATAATCACCAAGTCTATTTAGGCATTTATCATAGAGAATGCAGAACCTACTTGTTTAATCCGTCTAGGTAGAAATCAGGTCCTTGTCCATTGAGCCAGTCTCAATACAATATCGCAGCACATCAGAAAATGATATACTGCGTGCTACCATAGCTCAATCCCAGCTCTGACGAGATTTCAAGCTGAGTTACCCGTTGATCAATCTAAGTAGTTTCTTCAATTCGTGCCATGGTGATTTCTGTCCTTGCAACATGTTGTCTGCTCATTGCAGATGCGGACACATTTCATTCATTTAAATCATATCACGACTCGCACTTCCAAACAATAACAATTTTCAAAGAGTCTTGCCATTTCAATCTGCATCGTCCTGAACCATCTGGGTACTTTCACTATCTACCCGCAAACCAGCTGTATACCAAGTAGCTCCGATCTGTCTCCACTTTTGCAGAAATCATCTTTTTTTTCCGTTGGAACATAAATCGTTGCAAACACCTGCTTACAAAATGTTGGAGTGCCTCCAGCAGGACAAGTGCATGTTGCACTTATATCCTTAAGTTTAAAAAAAAGTATTAAATATTAAAAAGAAATAAATTCTAAAATTAGATTGTAAATTT
>BMAO01034814.1:0-71570 GCA_019973975.1 Trichonephila clavata
TATCCATCTTGAACACATAAGAAATTACAGGGACGAACAATATAAGCACACAACAAACACACTGCAGCGGCTACATGTTTACACAGACAAAAACAGAAGCGAAAGGGGGCGGTATCCAGGAATCTCGGTATTTATAGGCTTTCAAATCACATGATCTGAGTGGGTAACTAGATGTAATTTAAAATACTGCGTTAGCGGGGGGTTAACTTATTACTAAAACGTTGGTCCTGAAGGGTAGTTAAAAGTTATTTAACTACCATTGGTAGTTAAAAGTTATTTTAAAGGGTTATATTACTGGGAATTATTCCATATATATATATATACATTATAGTTTCTCAGTTTTGATTTTAAGTATAATTTGATATCTGAAAATCTGGAATGTTACTGCACTCACTTTATTTTCACGCGTGTACTTCGAACCTCATTGAATCCGATGCAGTGCATATTACCTACAAGGCTATACAGTAGTCGAATGGTAACATTCCTTTACAAAAAAAATTCTATCGAGTAAAATTCAAGCCTACCGTAGTAAATGAAGTTATAATGGTAGCATTTTTTTCATGCTCAGCTTCCGTTTCTATCAGGAGTACTATTCACTATGATTTACGTCAGAGTGCTTATGTTGTTTATTGGGATAAAACTTTCATACTCACCTACTAATAAAATTATTGCAAGGAGATTATTTTATACTGCAGTAAAAATATCCATTCCCACTTTTTTGGGAAGACCTATGTTCGTCATCAATTTTTCGTTTGGTTTTACTGCATCTTTGCCTGTCCACGGATATTATAATTTTCAACCACAGTAAGATAACAATTACATCGGTATAATTAATATTTTGAATTCTATTTCCTAATAATGTATGAATACAATTTTTCACATATGCATACATGTTTCCAATTAGTATGTATGAATGTAGGGATAATATTCTACTTTTGTAAAATAAGTGAAGTTACTTGAGCAGAAAGAATATATAAATAAAATCCAGTATGATAAAAATTTTAAATTTTAGAAAAATTAACATTTTTTTAAACAAATTACTAAAAAAAAAACCTTTAGTATTTACGAATAATTATGACAAATGATGTCAAAAAAATTTTGAGATTTTTTTTATTTTAAAAACATTTTTTGTGTGTGTTTATCTTGCAGTTTGACACATATACGTAAAGTTTAAAAGTTCATCTCTGGACAATCTTAGTTTACAGATAATGTACATTGTTTCAAAGGAAAAAGTAATGTTTATCTTCTGTAAAAACACAGACAAAGCAAAGAATCTTTCTTTATACTTTATATTAATTGCAATTTATTCTCGAAAGAAAAAATAATAATTAGCAGCGCAAATTATCTTTCATTATTAGTGTATTGGACAACATTGGAAAAGTAACTACTTACTGAATTCGAACGAGTCTTCTATAGAAGTGAGAAGTCTTACGGAAATAAGAATAAATTTGAATAAATTTTTTAATTCTTATTATAAATTGTTTAAAAAAGCGATTATAACTGTTTAACATCATTTTTAATTCATGAATAACAACAGTTTTTCTGTATCGTTTCATATATTCTTTATAATAAATTTATTTTCTGTTATTTTTATGAACCATTGGCAGATTCTTTCCAAATAAAGATTATATAAAGCATGATCTATAAAAAAGTTGAAATTTCTGTTACCAGCACTATTCTATAGCATTCTTTAAAATAGATTAAACATAATTAACATTAAACGAGAAATGACGGAATATAGAATCTTACATTGTTTATCTAAAGCACTAGTATTTGGATACTTATCGAAAATAAGGAAGCTTCATATTTAGAAATTTACAATAATGGGAAGATTTAGAAGAACTGGAATAACAAGGAAAATATTAATATTTAAAAGACAATAACCAATAGCATAGATATGGGCACTGTTCTTGTACTTGGAAAAAATATTTTCGTTTTATCAAAATGAAGAAATTATCCTTAATGAACCGTTGTGCCTTACAGAAAAGGTTCAGCGCAGCCAAGAAATGTATTTACAATTCCCTCTATATAATCGTGAATAATCAAAAAGAAAACTAATAAAACTTAAAATCATATTTTAAAAAATAATGAATCCTTATTAAATTGAACATAAAATCTAAGCAATTTCTATTCTTGTAAGAAATAAAAGTTTACTCTAGCAATCAAAATTTTCATAAAAGTATTACACTTATACTTCAATATTTCTTTCAGTTGGAACATCAAATATCCAGCTATATTATCATTATGACTAAGTATAAAAAGATGGTCTAAGCCAGTTTCCCAAACTTTTTTTGTCTTTGTTGCCATGTTTGTCGGTTTTAAGTATACCCCTGCTTACCTAGTATTGATTTTTTGCAAATTTATCTACTTAAATATCTTTTTGATAGCTGGTACTCTACTTATAATTAAATTAAAATCTAATTAATATATAAAATAACTAATCAGCAAAAATGTTTTAAATAGGAGGTAAGAATTTAGTGCTTCAATAACAAATCTTCAACATTTTGTATCAATCTTTTAGTTTAACCTTAAATCTCAAAAGTTAGTAGCGTACAGTTTTATTTTTCTCTCATTTTTCTCTCTTAGAGATTGGCAACTACGCTGGAACTCCTTCTCACTAGGAAAAGCAATTAAAAATTTTCTATAATATTCGATAATTCGGGACAAATAACAGGTATATATTTTTTAAAGCCAAAAAGTGCTGACATCCATTTTTAAACTTTACTTTAAGATCTGCGTTAGTGCCAATTCCGATCAGTTCCTATTGCAATAGGATATTTTTTTCCATGTAACCATATGAATTCATTACCTACTTTGGTAGTTACCATAATAAAAGTAGTAAATAAAGGGCACTTAAATGTTGAACGTAGATTACGATTTTTATGGTAGATTGTCTGTGAAAAATTGAGAAAATTTGAGAGATGCAATATTATACTTTTTCAGATTAATGCTCGAAAGAAACTTTAAAATGTGGTTCTTGTTTTTAATAATATTTGCGCCGTAAATTTTCCACTGCAAATTAATGTTACATTTCGTAAATAAATTTGTTAAATAAGTAAAATCTGGCTTCTACTTGATTAAATTTTCTTTTTAAAATTAAAGTCAAAATATTATTTAATGAGAGCCACTACAATAGACACCATTTACATCCCATGGACCCCCAAATTATTTTTTCGTTGACTTGGGTCATTTGTAGATTGTCATAGACATCTAGGGGTTGATAGATCACTTTGAGAATCACTGGTCTAAGCAAAGTTTGGGAGAAAGTATGGTCTAAGCAGTTGCATTCCTATTTCTCCTTTCGAAAAAAATGCAAATATACTAATTAATAACATGGATATATTAGTAAATCTGATTAAATAAATTTTACTTTAATGGAATATAACCATAATAGAAATTGATTATGGAATTTCGTTTATTATATATGATGGGTCATGACCTCTATTTTAGAGAATATAATTATTCTCTTTTAGAAATTTTGCCCTTAGCCTAGAAAACCTTTTCTAATTAAAATAAAATCAGATGAATGAAGTCTTTCTTAATTAATATATTATTTGATTAATATGCTATTTGTAATTATCGAATACGCCTTTTTTATATATAAAGAATCTCATTAGGGTTTTATGGCTTATGTAAAAATTATCATTTTCAAAATAAAAACTGAAGAATGTAATCAAACGATATATTACAAAAAACTCACAAAAACACATCAACTGGTTAAAACTCAAAACAGAAGAAAAATCAAATATGCACGTACTTTACTAGTTAATGAGGAAAAAATATCAGTTTTAATACATTTTTTATTTATATTATACATGATTTTTTTATAAAAAAAACCTTACTTTTGATAAAAATGGTTTCTTAAAAAAAGCAATCACCATAAAATTGAAGTTGAATAAATTAAAACACACATACTATTGCAATGTTTACCTTAACGGCATTCGTAAAAATAAAACACGTACAAAAAACTAAAGCAATTAAAAACAAAACTATTTAAAATAGCCATTACCCATATTTCACTATGTTTGTTTCTTTAAGAACAAATGAGAGAAAGACAATTTCCCCCCTATTTTTATGCGAATAACGAAAGGTAATTAAGTTACTGGAAGGTGGCATAAACGTGCTGAGAATGTTAAAGATTTCGATGAAGGTTTGCTAATAAACAAGCTCTGAAAAAATCGGAAATTAATAATAAGGTTGCGTGTTTCAAACAATTTCTTTACGTAATTCAATTAATTTCACAAGCAGTTACGATTTCTGCGTAATAAAAAGTGACAATACGAGCGGAAAAAATTATAATTAATGAACGCGAATGTGGTTGTTAAAATAGTGCAACATTAATAATTAAAACTTGTTTTTCATTAATAACAACAGAATTATTCATCAAGTTTTGCGATGATTGCATTTTCTGTTTTTAGAATCGCACGAGTATTGTTTCTCTTCACTTCACGAATATGGATGCACTGTATTTATTCAATAAATTACAATCAAATAAATTTGTAAATATGTAACGTAAGGCATCCGACTACCCTAAAATCATGAATTTTTTCAAAAATTGACACATTTTTTTCAAGATTTTATATTATAGGCAATCTCTCTTATTAGCCTTTTAAAAATACAAAGTTTTTATTTTTCATTCACTGGAATAAAAGCTACAAGTGTTTCAGTAAAAGCAGATGCCACAAATTCAAGCAATATATATGTCAAACTTTAAATTGCGTTTTTCTCGAAATGTGTTTTTTTAGAGAATACATAAAGAAGACAGCGATTGCTAAAAAAGTTTTGAAAATAATTAACTGAAATTTTTTTTGTACGTTCTGTATAATAGTAAAAGTGTTTTAACTTTCAGATTTATCAATCACTATTTTATTACAAAATTTACAGTCCATCATGTGAATCACTGTTTTTTAATAAATTTTATATAATAATTAGGATAAAGTGCTCTAGTTTTTGTAAAAAAATTAAAATATTTCTTAGCCTGAAGTTAATTTAAAAAATGAACATCAAAGTTACACATCGAAATTAAAAATTGAGAATTTGTTCTGAATAGGCCTCATTTATGTAATTTTTTTATAAATTTTTACTAATTTTTTCTCAATTTAGTAATAATAAATTATTTTTCTCTTCTTAACTTTATCATTTTTTTTAAAAAATGTACTAATTAAATCTAAAAACCACAAAAAAATCCCATCAATCAATTTTTTGTAAAAAATTTTTTGTCGCAAGTAGTCGAATACCATAAGGTATCGGAACACTCTCTTCCGAAGTCCTTTTTTAAAAAATAGCATACTAAAATTTTATAAATGCTTATTCAGAAATCAATACCAATAAATACTAATATTTAAAATACTTCAAAGCAATTAGAGAAAAAAGTAATAAACTTATATAAGTAAAAGTATTAATAAAACAAATTAGATGCTTCTTTTATCTAGAGAATGTGCTAAAATTGTAATACTTTTATTAAAATTTAAAAATTGGAGTGATGATGAAGTAATCATTCTAAGAACCATTATTTAACTAACAGACCATAAATCAAAGATAATAAATATATATATATATATAAAGAAATATAATAAGAAATAAATATATATAAGAAGAAATATAATATAATAAGAAATAATAAGAAATATTTTATTACATTCCCTAGAAAATTAGTTTAAATATCAGATTCAAAAATTTCTATAGAAATACATCATATTATTTTTAGTTATCAAACTCACCCTGAGAGATTTTGAACCATTTAAATGCCCACTTCTAGTAGATGAAAGACTCCCTTTTGATTTTCCTAATTTTATAAAATTGATTGTACTTTGGCCTCTACGTAACGTAGAAAATAAACAAAGTATGTGTTGTAAAATCA
Source organism: Trichonephila clavata (assembly GCA_019973975.1). Lineage (NCBI taxonomy): Eukaryota > Metazoa > Arthropoda > Arachnida > Araneae > Nephilidae > Trichonephila > Trichonephila clavata. The sequence goes on from BMAO01034814.1 coordinate 5,861, forward strand.
AAGAATAACTCTATTCAATATAAAATAAAAAAACAAAAAAATATATGTTTTGACCGAATTTGGTCATCTCAACCTGTTCTGATTCCTTAAATAGGAATTATACTATAAGTTAATAATTTTTGTAATACTTTAACTAAAATTTAACTATGATATTTCCTTACGTTGTATGGTTTAAAATATAATGTTTGTCGCATTACCTTCTGCTCATATTGGTTGAAGTGGAGAAATTGCTGATCGCTTACGTTCCCGAGGGGGATAGGGAACTCCGAACGCAGTTGGGGTTGAGATGTAGTTAAATCTGACTCGAAGGAAAACAAAATATTCACTATAAATCCCTTTTACTAATCTAACGTTTACTTTTATTATGCGACATGTAGACAAGACAATAAACTTGAATTAACAATGGGTACTGATCTTTTAAAGGAGATGCAACCTCGGAAATCTTAAACGAGAAATCTCCCAATACATTTGAATAGCTAAGCAACTATAAATCCGGACTCTAATTCAGGAACAAGCGATTTCAAATCAGGAAGAACTTGATAGGGAATTAATTTTGTCTGCATAATAATTTATTCTCTATCATACAACGTATATGCTTTTTATTTGTGGTGTTCATTTACAGCGTAGAGTTGTTTATCTCAAAGTGCCGATTTGGCTGGATAAAAAAGTACCGAGTTAGACCTCGTAGATAGCCCATTGTTATAAGTTAAAATCTCCAAAAAATATTTCTTATAAACATATAAACCAAATGTTTTTTAATTTTTTTTTATTAAATTGCTTTAACAAACCCAAGAATTTTGCTTCAAAATATGCAGGTCACAAACTATTGTCTGGCATTGTTTCAGTCGAATGAATCCTGATATTAATAGTACGTAGTAAGGCTTATGCGAGTTACATCTACTGGGGTTGAAAATTGTACATGTTGGTGTGGTGAGGAAGATTAAAAAACGGGTTATCAGCTGAGGTATTGTATTCGTCTCTTGATGGCATTTCAAATCGAAGAAGCACAATGCTCATTATTATCGGGGGAGGCTAAGGGCCCCATTAAAAATAATCACAAATCATTTTTCCTCCAGGAAATAGAAAAATATAATCAAGTTTAGTAATTGTTTTCTACAGTTTTAAGCAATATGTACAAATTCTCCATACCGACAGTTAATTTAAAACGAAGCGGCCGATAAGATTTTTTTTTTTAAAGCAGTGACGAAAGTTAAAGGTTATTGTATATTTTGATTATTTATTTAAGCGTAAATATTTATGTCAAAAATATTTCCTATTATAATACTGCTTCTCAAACTTTCAATATTTGCGATCCAATTTTCAATCATAATTTTCAGCGCGCCTCCCTCCATACAATAACAATGTATTGAATTCAATAATAATGTACTTTGAAGCAAAGTTACAATACGAATTTAATTATAAACCGTACAAATTAATAAGATAAGTAGTAATTTCTGTATGTAATTTGTTAATGATAAGCCTACATACATACATAGTCACTAGTCAATATTAAACATGTTCTTAATCCAGTATTTTATGAAATAATGATCAAATACATTGTGTACTGATACATTTACATTATATCAGTGGAAATGTGTTTTTTTATTTTTCTTTATTATGTCCGAGTGTATGTATATATTTTTTTGCTTTCTTTTAATAGATTAATAATTTTTAAAATAATCTTTTCTTTTCGATATTTCGATTTGCTTGCACCCCCCTGGTAAGATTCTCTCGTCCCTCTGCAGTTTGAGAAACACTGTATTATAATAATGCAGCTAAAGTTTTTGCTGCCTTTTCAATCACACAAACGGCACATAATAAAACATTATTTCTACGTTTACCTGAAATCTTTGCTTTTCGATCTTTTTAAATATTTTTTTTACCCAATGGGCTGCGAATTGGTATTTTTACCATTGCAGACCTAGTACATTCCCAAGAGCTGGTATCACTCTTTAGTGCGGGGCCGTATACGCGGATACCAATCGACGAAAGGTAATTTTGACGCCCAGTTTCCTCCCCAGGGAGGCACCTGAGCTCTGGCGATGCAAATTGTACCAGGATTTAATTTTGCTGAGTGCACCCAAGGCAAACAGACACTCTAGGAATCTTTTACATGCCGTATTATAATACGACATGGCCGCTGTCGATTTTCTGCATCACGAAAATCCACCGACTTGAGCCGGAGTCGAATCCGCAACCTTGAGTGTAGAAGGCCAGAGACAAACCAACTACGCCACCCAGCCGGTATCATCTTAAATATAGAATTATTTACTCTGTAAAATTTGTGAAGAAAAAGCTGATTTTATTGATATAAGATATATGTTGTTTATCACTAATCAATATTTAAAAAAAATACCGATATAATGAAATTAATTTATAACTGATTGACAAAATATATATCTGACAATAAACATACTTTTTATAAAATTTAAATTACAAAATCAAATTGTAATGATACGAGTTACAAAAAACTTATTTCGTGTGTCATTTTTCTCAATTTTCTTTTGGTTACTGTTGCATATCCCCAAAGCCTAGCAAAGTTAAAGTAATTCTATGACATTGTGCATCAGAAGAAAATCTCGAATGCTTAATGGATTGGAAATAAATTATTGCTTGGTGAACTCCAAACAATCGAGATTATGATAAGGAGGGACTTGGATAATACAATACTTGAGGCAGATTGGAAAATACTTGATTTCATTGGAATAAGTCAAAGACCCAAGATATCCTCTGGAAAAGAGAGTCATAGTGGTTTGATTCTGCCTTCTATACTGAAAGACCTACTTGATGAATACCATAAGACCACTTATCATTTAGTGGGGGGGGGGGGGAAGACGTATCCTGGCGGCAAAATCTTTACGTTTTATTTTGAAATAAGCTCCATAAAAGTCAGAAGGGCTCAGAGGCGGATTAAGTGGGTGTCGGACCTGGCAGCCGCCAGGGGCCCCTAGCACCGGGAGGGGCCCCAAGCTTGATGCATTCCACCAGCAGCGTAACAAAGAATATTAGTGCCCCCCTGCAAACTCAGGTTTGGGCCCCAAGCCCAAATATATATATACAGAAATGGCCATATTATATACAGAATAAAATGTTTTGGACAAAATGGATATGGTAAAAATAATTGATGAATTTCCCAAAGAGAAATCAAACTGTAAGCTCTTAATTCTTTTGTATACAGTTAAGATTTTTCTTTAGCCGATGAGTTTTATTGTAATCAATACATATTGTTTTGAGAATTTAAAGTAAGTGACTCTTTTCACTATTTTAGTGGTTCGACTCTTAAGCTTATGGGCCTCAATTCGCCTCTGGAACGGCTGTGAGACATAATAGCTCATGCACCTGTTTTAGATAATGTGCGAGCAGGTTCATTTTTCAACATGTTTGCATGGGAAAAAGATTACTGTATATCAGGGGTGTTCAATTATTCTCTCTCAAGAGCCGCATTGTGGAAGCGGAAGACTCAAAAGGGCCACACTTTTTAAAATTTATTGAATTCATTAGTTAACTTTGAGTAACAGAAAAGGTATAAAATGAACCATAAAAATAAACAAATATAGATTAAATAATTTTATAAATAATATTTATATTCAATTTATTATTGTGCTAATTTTATACCAATTATAGTATCAAGCGGATTTAATTTAAGAATCAGTTTAATGAGACAAAAGTATTCAATCACATTTTTCTACAAATTTTTTTGAAACCTGGAGTGAGGTTGCTTGTTGAAATTTTCATCACAGTTTTCAAGTGAACGTCCGCCAAATTGCATCTATATTTACTCTTGTTGATCCACACTTCAAGCTTCAGTTCTTTAGGAGGTGCTGTATCAATATCATCAGTAACGGGATAAGAAGGCTAATTGAAGTTAGGCTCAATTTCTTCAACTCATTTCAGAAACTTAGGTTCAAATCTAATTTCCGATTGTTTTGGTAAGCCAGATGCGGCCCGCGGGCCGCTTTTGCCCACCTTTGCTGTAAATTAATCTCTAGGGTCAAAGACAGCTACTTCAAATTATGTAAAACATCCAGTACTGTTTTTTCTTACAATGTGTGGCCAAATTGGTATGTCTTGAAAAGAGCTTTGACTCTCAGATAAAGTTCAACTTTCATTCTTGTCAGGAAGTTATACATTTGATTTGAGACTCACGTGTATGACGGTTAAAAGAACAGTTATGGCATTGATTAAATTTCGCTTGAGTTCTTTTTAAATATAATTAAATACAAATACAAACAAAAAGGATTAGGAATGTTTGAATTCAAAACCACGTAATTCTTTCTGTATTTATGCTAATGTATTAAATACTATAGTTTGAAGTACTCTCAAATATGCACGGAATTTTTGCCAAAAAAATGTTGAAAATTCGGATGAGTCTTATCCTGCAATTTTATTGTGACTAAGGGCTGGATTAGTTTGTCTTCCTTATAGTTTTATATTTAAAGACAAATATCATTTTAGGATTGTTAATATGGTTGGAAACTACGGGTACTGTTTTTATTTGCATCTGTAGTTCCCCCTTTAGAAAAACATCTTGTTTCTTTTAGACAATGGAGAAATAGCATGGATTAGATTGGTTGCTTTACGAGACATGTTCGAAAATTAATGTTTCGTGCTACCGCAACTGCATTGGTAGTATCGATGTTTAACAGCGCACTGGCATCTCGACTTGATTGTCAGTATAGTGACTCATTAGCCAAACTTTGTTCTTTTTACAAGTGTTAGTGAGGGCTAAGAAAGTTTAAGATGATTGTTGATTCCACCGACTGTGAAGTGTGTTCTGTAAACCGTTTTTGAATATTAATCCAGCTAAAATTCAACGCCGACTTGCGGAGGTTTATGGTGAAAATGTAATGAGTGATGGAATGGTGAGAAAGGGAAATTGACGTTTCAATGATGAGCGCATCAATGTTCACGATGAAGCACGGAGTGGATGGCTTTTTGTTGTCAACGATAGTTTAACTGAAAGAGTGAATGAAAAGTTTCGTGAAAACAGACGGTTTCAATAAAATTGCCTTGTGATGAGTTTCCACGAAAAGTTTTTCGAGAAATGACTCTCTTCACACATTGGCGGCAACTTTTTTTGAAGAGAGAATAGACGAGTTGATTTCCCCATAAAAAATTCCTGATCGATGGTAGAAAAATAGTTTTCGACAGCCTTGTTCATGTTAAAATAAATTTTGTTTTTTAAAAAGGTATTTCATGCAAGTTTTTCCAAAACGGTACTTAGTTAACTTCTGGACATTCCTCGTGCATATGTTAATGAATTAGGAGAAGAATTAATAAACTTTTAAAAAAAAGGCAGCCAATTTTGCTTTGATTGTATGTAATACTACGTCCATGAATTAAAAATGTAAATTAAGATGTCATTTTTGAAAAAAATCTGCACTTTTAATTTCATTTACTTTAAGAAAAGAAAAAAGTCATTTTGTTATATAGTCTTTTGTTATATACAGTCTTAATTTTATTTTCCTTCTGTGCACTGATGAGTGAGATATATGCATGTTAGTGAATAGGTTTTAAAATAGCAAGAAAACACACACTCGCAACTCTTCATACAAACATGACATTTATTGACAGCCAATAGCAAAACATGGAACTTGTGTTATTGCATAGATATCACATTGGTTGACATGAGATGGACCCGAGGACGGCATTTCGTGTACATCCACATAAAAATACAGCAACCATTTTTATAACCAAACACATTCACACTAACAGCGGAATATACAGGGAGATGCAGATGACGTTTCGTTCAGCACCCGTTCAGTGACGTTCCATTTTAATCAAACAGATGAAAAATGAAAGTTCAATTTTTAAATGAATAATCATGGTCATAACTTAATCCACTTGTCCAAAAAAATTTTAGATTCATTTGTGGTAATATTAGATGGTAGTCATACGAAAATGAAAGCTTATTGAAACAGTGGTTGGTTCTTCTAATAACATATCAAATTAATAAAAAAGGGTCAAGATATATCCAAAAATTTTAGTATTAATTTTAATTGAACCGTTTTGAAGGATACCAATGCCCATAAATTATAAGGAATATATTTTTTTTATAATTCGAATGCGGATCGAAAAAACTGCCTTGGTAATCAGCAAATTTTGTTTAAAAGATAAAATTTGAATTATTTCATTTCCATTTATTTTATAGAGGAATAATAATTCAATTGTCCTTAACCATGCCCAACGCGGATTTTCAATATCCATTCACGTAAAATATATTATTATTATTATTTCAAAAGAGGGTTATGGATTGGTATTTTATAATTTCAAGGCAAGGAAATTAAATACCCCTTCAGCTGGTATTACTTTTTAGTGTGTCATTATGAAGATGAATACTATTTGCCACAATGTAATTTTGACGCTCAGTTTCCTCTTCAGAGAGAGGCACTTGAGCTCTAAAAATGCGAAATCAAAATAGGAATTTTCTTTTCCGAAAGTACCCAAGTCAAACAGGCACTCTAGGGATCTTTAATTGCTGCCGATTTTTTGCATCATAAAAATCCATCGATTTGTGCCTAGGTCAACCCCATATACTTGGGGGTACAAGGCTAGCTTTTAGCATAGGTATTGATAAAAATTTATTTAAATTTACATGTTAAATATTTCCTGTTTTTATTCTTTCCCCATAATAAAATTTTGCTTATTTAAGTTGAAATTATATATAAATAATTTTAAAGCAGAAATAAGGATTTTTATTAAGCTATTTTTATAATTTAAAATTTGTAAGGTAAATTGTTACCAGCAATGATTTCACTATACATAATGTCCTGAAGAAAAATAAATGAGCAGGGATAAGACAATAAATGAGTTATAATGTTATTTTACACAGGTGCCAAGCGAAACATCTCATTGTTTATCTGTGTGCAAAGATTAAATACAAACTACAATAAAGCTTCCATCTCTGACATCGACAGAGATTTCCCATTTGTTTGGTAACAACTAACAATGTTTGGTACAAATCAAATTACACAAATATATGTATACACACTATTAACTTTAATTCTAATTTTTTTTAAAAAAAATTATAACATTTTCCGAATATTTCAAAAAAATTCTGTAAAAATTAGATGCAAAGTCATTGATTTGTAAACTTGTAACCATGATTGGTTTTATTTCTATTATTGTATTAAATAAATAAAAAAAATATAAAATTCCTAACTTAGTTAAGAATTATTTAAGAGAATTAATGTTTTAAAATTCTCAGATGTCTTTTAATAGATAATTATTTCATAACACGTAACAGTGACCAATGTTAGTTATGAAATTCACTTAAAGAGTAGTTTATAATTAGTTTGATGAACGAAACTTAGTTTTAATATTTTTTAAAAAATGTCAAATTTTTAAGTCCAAATTTCAGTAAATTACCTTCTCCGGAAGATTACTTTGGTTTCTCTAAAACTCGCTCAAACAATCATTAAATTGAATTTTCAAAATAATTATACGATATTTAAATTTTATATTTATAAAACTTAATTTTTTGTTGTTATTTTTGTCGCATTCTCATTCGTGATTTTTAAATGAAGCAATGTGGTTGAAGTTATTTCTAAATATAATAAACAACACAAAATTGATTATTTTTTAAAAATAACTTAGTATATCTTTAAATTTTGACAATATACTGAAATACTTCAGAAGCAATTTACTTTTTTTTAAAAAAAAATTAACAGAAATTTTTATTGATAAAAATTATAATACGACAAAATTTTTATAAATCAAATATTTTTCATGGTTTTGTATGTTTAAGTTATTAATAAGTTTACAAATTGATTATTTTTTTAAAAAATTATTATTGAAATATTTTTATTTTAAAAGTCGTTTTATAAGTTGAGGCATAAATTTAATTTAACTAGCTGAAAAACAGTTTTATCATTAAGAAGCCATTTTCCATATCTATTATCTATTTTCCATAAAAACGGAAAGATATTTATTGTTTTATAAAGTAACAAGTAAACTTTATTTTTTGTCTTTTAACTTTGTAAAAAAAAGAAGTTAAAGAAACTTATTACCGCCTGCCAATTTCATTGCATAACAAAAAATCAATACATCACACATATATATAGTTACAAGAAAGGATACATAGTGCGTAGACTACTTACTGCCGTACAACATTTATTCGAAGCACAGTGTAACACATAAGGGTAGGGCTTTTCTAAAATGTATAGCTTAAATTCTGACAACTGACTGTTAACTATCAACTAACCCAACAATTGTATCTAGCTACATAATCATCACACTTTACATATACATATACATACAGATATATATTTATATATATTTCACGAACAGCATGTAAAAAATTAATGAAGCTTTAAAACAAGCTCATGTAAAAACCAGAAATACATCTCAGCTGTGATTGTTCAGTCCAGCTTCATGATTTTTTTTAAATATTTACATCCATATTTGAGCAGTTATTGACACTTGTAGCAAAGGATCCTCGTATACAAATAACTAATCTAAATGAACATCGTATTTTAGAAGCAATGTTACTCAATTTATACAATGTAATCCAATACATCCGTGTTTGTTGTCAGTATTTGTTTTTATTTTAATAGTTATAAAGCTGCATAAAAAAAGAACAGCGTACTCATATCATATAGGATTGCTTCTTAAGTTGAAATAAATAACAATGAATAAAATTTGTAATTCATATCATATAGGATTGCTTCTTAAGTTGAAATAAATAACAATGAATAAAATTTGTAATGATTTAAGACCAATTCAGTAAATTTTGAAAAGATTGTTTTTTTTTACAGTGGTTTTATTTGGAACATTCAAATCAGGATTCTCAACGAAGATTCCATGGACTTATTGAAGGTACCTTAAAATAAACGTTGATGATTTGGAATAAAGGAATATAATTTAACCTTAATTTTTAGTCACAATAAAATAGATATTGATTTTTAATAAACATTTGCAACAAATTATATTCATACAACCTATTTAAAAAAGTGACTGTTAGAATACATATATTTGCAACATGTATATCTCTTAATTACAGTTGTATTTACGATTAACAACACTAAAACGAAATTTAATGCTTATGTTTTTTAAAAAATTAAGAAACAAATTTTATAAACAAATCTTTATAAAGAAGATTTGCTTGAAATGTCATTCGCGAAAGCTATGCACATCAATCTATATATGGGATATTACTAGAACCATTACATGAATACTTGTATTTTACAACGTCTGATAACAAAGGTAAATTTGTCATCGTATTACATTTACATTTTCTTTTATCTATTTTATTTTTTAAGGGTGTGTTTATTTTTATAAGGAAAAGCATGTGCAAGAAGAAGCCTTTACTAAAGAAAATATATTTTTTAAGAACTTAAGGAATGAGTCCTCATGGAATAAAAACTGTATAAGAATCCTTGATTCCAGGAAAGCCTGTTGCATGAAAAAATGCATCATTACAGAATATTGGAATATCAGGTAGCCAAATATAATCCATAATACATATAAAAGGATTCTATGACCCAAAGTATGATTCAATACTGCTTTACATATTGAAATTCAAATCAACAAAAGAAAAACAGATTGAGCTAAAAAACAATGTATTAAATCTTTTTTTTTTAAATATTAAATAGTAACGGATTTAAACAATCTTTTCACTAAAACTTTAAAATTTAGTACACAAAAATATAAATAAAAACTTGTAAATTATAAGTTGAAGCAGAATATATAAATCAAGCTTGTAGTTTTTATTTAGTTAAGTTAAAATAGGTATAATTATTTTTTTTTCAAATAAAAATTTAAAGTATTTTAAATTTAAAATAAAATTGTGTTAATAAAACCAAGTTTCTCCTTTGTGCGTAAATCTAAAATATAACAGCTAGCAACCAATTGTATTAACAATATTATTCACATTTCACGACAGATTTCTTTCAACGTTTAGCATAAATACCCATACCATATAATAACACCAATATCTATATATCCTTACAACTACACATCAAGATACATACACATATATAACAACACACACAGCATTTTAGTACTCAGCTTTAGAATATTCATTGTCACTTGCAATAACTTTGTCACTTAATATTTCTTTTCCGTTACATTATATCTAATAAACCAACCGCAAACTCGACTTTCTATAATACGTACTTTTCACATTATCATTCAAGTAAAGAAATATTTTGTATTAATATGTTTTTAATTATCAAATTTAATCAATTCATTAAACTAGCTTTGGGTTAAATAAGAATTGGTTTATTTACTCTAACATAATTAAATACACTATTCACAATTCATTTTTGATTAGAATTAAGCGAAGTAGAAATAATAATCTCCTCGAATATATTACCAAACCTTAAAAATTACTGTACACCAGATGTAGCTTTTAATAAATAATAAAAAAAATCCATTTAATTTAAAGGGAAAAAAGCCGGTAAACGTTGAGAATGCAAACTATTAATTTTAAACATATTTTGGAAACCTTACAGGAGATTGTTAACGCAAACATTATCCATTAATTAAACCGAAAATCAATTAAACACAATTTTTGAAACTTAACAATTAAATTTTAAGTAAGTAAATGTTTTCATGCTTAAACTGCAGTTTAAAAATCTTTTAGGTATACAAATTATTTTTCCTTCCTCTTATAACTTTTACCAGGACGTATATTTTAAATTATAACTAAAACACCAATTAAATTTTTTACTTTTAGTTAATTAATGATTAATTAAAATATTGCCACTAATATTTTTATTTATTAACTATTTCTAGTTAATTAGTAACTAAATATTTTAGTTCAAAATTAATTTTTTTACTGTTCTAATTTTAAATAAAAATACTCTTTTGAAAGAAGACATATTTTTCCTCATCACTGAGTTTAAAATTAATAAAAATTAAGTCACAAATAATCATTAATAACAATTTGCCTTAAAGTAAAGATTGTTATATCGATCAATTCCCTTCGACTCTTTACTAATAATAGATAGCATGTTTTATTTTTAAGGTTAAAATATTAAGTAGTGCTTTTATAAGTGATGAATTATTGAAAACTGAAAAAAAGGATTGCACTAAAATGACATATGACTTAAAGTTTCGTACGTACTTTGCAAGTACAAAAAATATAAATTGCGCAGTACATTATTTTTCTCGTTGGTTATACAGCAAATTTTTGATATTTAATTTTTTCATGTTTTTATTTTCAAAATATTTCATTTTCTTATACTCAGAGTACATACGAATTATCATTATGTTTTATGAATTTTTAAATGCATTTTAAACTTATATGACTATGAAATAAAATTATTATATATATAACACTAAACAATGTATTTATAAATTGTTAATCCATTAATAAATGTATTTTGCCAGCCCAGTTGATGAAAACCAGAAAATTAAAGATAACATTTTTTCCCCAGCTTTACAAGAACACAAAAATTCAATATTTTCCGTAAATGTTTGAGTCATAGGCTAGTTTCAGCTGAAACCCGTTTTGAAATGAGTGAGAAATAAGAAAAAAAAATTATTTGCACTCACAAAATTTCTGAAATAACTTTGCACTTTTCAGTGGTTTTATTTCACAAAGGCTGTCAATTAAATCTATCCGTAGGAAGCTTGGTGTATTTAATTTCTGTGCGATGTTTTCTAGAAATATCTACATTTTTTACATTTTCACTTTATATGATTTCTTTTAAAAAAGCAAGTTAACATTTCATAAGATTTTGTTTTCCATATTAATATTTTAATAATGTGTAATTAAACAATGTTCTTAATTTATAATTTTCATAAAATAGCTTTAGTTTATTTATTAAATAGGAAAGTAAAAGTACTCTGTGGCAAATGGTAAAAACCCGGAATGTTTTTATTGTATCTGAAAACAGAAATAAGCATTTATCGTAAAATCATTAAGTGGATTCATGATTTTAAAACTTACATAGCAAAACATATATTTACTAGTGCTAATCTTATTTTACGTCACTAGAAAAAAATTAATTTTTTAAATTTGATTTTATTGCTTTTCGCATATACATTATTTCACGTACATGGGTAAGAAATAATAAATAAAAAATAGTCTCAAATAATTTAAATCTAATTTAATAACAAAAATCTAAGAAATAAAAACTAATTTTTAAATTCCTTAAAATGTGTTAACAGGATTCATGTAAGCTGTTATTGCCTCAATTTTGATTGAATTTATTTTGTAGTTGCTTACATATTACTGATGAAATTTTAAATTAAAAAGCTTAAGAAACGAAAATTATCATTCAAAAATTTCTTTTTATATGAAATATTTAATAAATATCGGCGCATTTTGCCTGAAATTTGCATTTTTTCAATGAGTCATTTAGTGAACATTTTTCAAATAATATTAATGGACTAATTTATGCTCAAATAATATTAAAAAAATATTTCGCATTATTAACCATGACGTGTGCTGTTATCGTTTCGTAAAAACATTTACCTGATTTATTACACTATTTAGTATGGCAAATTACATCTGTATTCTGATTACTGCATTATAATAACACTTTAATACATTATGATACTTCAATTAGGATTTTGGATGTTTCTTAATTAACCAAATGAAATGTAGGTCAAATGAAGGTCAACATCTCGTAATTGCTTCCTGTGGAGTGCTTATAGAGCAAGGATTCATTAAAAAAAACACCCAATTTTATTCCAGTTTTTAAACCCAACCTCTCCCATTTTTATCAGCTGAGAACCCTAGCCTAACTCTTGAACTCATGCGCACAAAATTCCTCAGTGTGATCGAAACGTAGACTTATTACATTGACTGAAAGCACAGCAAGAGCGAGGCTTTCGTGATGAGCGCCCATCCTCCACATATATATACACACAACACTTTAGCCTGGTGATTCACAAGATGACAGATGAATCAGTGCAGGACGTATCTGTCCTCCAGCAAGTGTTCTCCTGCACCGTGAAGAGTCGACGCTGAAGTTTGCGCATGTTGTCCAGCAGCACTGGAGGTGAGGAGTCGAGCTTGTATGCTTCTTTGTAGTGGTACTCGGCAGATGTGTAGTTGCCCTGGGAATAGAAACATTAATCAATGAAACTCAAGTTTCAAAAGTAAACAAACAAATTGTTCATGTAATCCTGTTTTCTGTATTTCGAGAGAAGTGTAATATATCAGAGTTAGAAAATGAGTCTAACCATGATTTCTTTTACAATTTGCTTTGCTTAGCTAAAAGTAGAGTTAGATAATGATTACTGGCAATATACACAGAAGGGTCAAATTATTAGGACCACCTGACACTTATATGGAGATCAGCCATAAATTCATGCTGTTGCCGCTGGAGGGCGAGGTAGTTATTAAAAAGGAATGCAGGAAGCAGGAATAGTGAAGCCTCCATTACTCTTAGTTATTTGCGAAGAGATAGGGGAAAAACATTACTTAACCAAGTTTGAACGCCGGGTGGGTGTAGACGCTCTAAGAGTCAAAGCCAGTTTCAGTAAAATGGATGTATTTCTGAAGTGTTCGAGACTAATAGTTATGAATGTTTACAGTGAGTGATATACCAAGCAGAAAACTGGGTTTCAATGCCAGAATTGTGGTTGTCACAGGGTACTGAATGTTCTCTTGGAAAGGAGAATTGCAGAAATTGTCCAGTTCAACAGAAGAGTAACCAGTATTAAAATAATAAGAATATTAAAATAATAGGAATATTAAGGAGACACAGTAATCGGGAACGTGTCTGAAGAAACTATTTGCTGCACATTACACCGTATAGATTATTCTATCCGACGACATGTTCAAAAGCCTCTAGAGTAGACGTCTTCCAGTTTGCAAGTATCGGAAAGTAAATGACAAAAAAAGGGTCATGTGGCTTAATGAGTCTCGTTTTATATAGTACCATGTAAATTTCATGGTTCGACTATGGAGAAAATCGAATGAAAGAATGGGCCACATCTGCGTTTATGGTTTGGGAGATGTTTTCTTGGCATTTCGTGGGTTCTTTGATTTGTGTTGAAGATCGCCTGAATGCCCAAGTAAATGTCTAAATGTCCATTAAGTATCATAGCAGATCAAATACATTCTGTTGAGCTAATGGTGTACCCAGACGAGGATTAATACTTTCAAAGGTAAACGCCTCCTGTCATACAGCTGGAATTGTCTGCAGATGGTTCGAAGAGCATGAGAGAGGATTTACCTTGTTCAGTTAAGCCTGCACAACGACCATATCCCTACCCAATTGAGAATAAGTGTGACGAAACCAAATTGGGCAAGAGGTAGTTGGATCCAATACCATTCAACCTGAAGGCATTGGGGAGTGCAAATCACCGGATATAATCTTAGATTCCTCATATCACCTACCGATACCTCATGGAATCCATGCCTGGAATAGTTCATGCAATATTGAAGGCAAAGGGTGGTTCAATATTTTATTCAAGGGGTGATCATAATATTTGGCCATTCAGTGTATATTGACACTTATGTTGACTATTATTTTATAGGGTAATCTTCCAAGTTTATTACATTTTATTAGTTAAAATCGAGTTCAGCTAGCACTCGAAATCATATACATTAAAGTATATTTATCATAACTCTTTCTGGTTCCAAATAACTTAAAAAAAGAATGCAGTAATTCAACAAGGATTTGAAGCGCTGTTGAAACTGTTTCCCTGGGAAGACTATCAATCCAGTACTAACTGGATTTATTGAAACATTATTTTTACAGGTAGTTTAAAATAAAATATATTCATTGTAAGTAAAGATACAAAAAAGATGTTTGTTTATAAGGTTTCGTAGCTCTCGTTGTATAATCTTCTAAAACACTCTCTCATTCTGTACTGAAGAAATAATCCTCGAACTACTTCGCAGAGCGACATTAATAAACAAAACAATATATCGTTTAATAGCGGAGAAATACTTTGTAAATGAATAATTTCAGTAAGTTATAAATTGAAACACTTAAAACTGAATTTAAAAATGGTATTATAAAGATTAAAAAATGCTTTTTGTGAAAGCATTTTAAAGTAAATAAAATATCTGTGTTTAAGTTTTTAATTCAATATCCGAGGGATGATAAAAAAATAAAGGTTACAAGCCACTGCATTTGAAAACTATACATAGTGTAGAGATTTTTTTTTCTCCCAGAGTGGAGACATATGACACTACTTCTCATATAGCAGGTGTGCGGGTTGGTAGCGAAAGTTCCCAGACGGTTCAGGATGATTGAAATGGTAAAATGCTTAGAAAATTGTTCTCGTTTGGAAGTGCGAGCCATGATTCGAATTTTATGGGCAATGTGACGGCATCTGACATTCACATGTTGCGAAATGGTGTCGTTCTTTTCAATCAGGCAGGCAGAATGCCGAAAACCGCAATATGGCAGGGAGGTGCCGGCCAAGTTCTTCAACGACAGAAATCAACACGGCACGATAGACGGGTAATTCTGAGTGAAATCTCGTCAGAGCTGGGACTGAGCTATGGTAGCGTGCAGCATATCGTTTAAGTTCTCTTCAGACAGTGTTGTGAAAACATCCACCGAGACCTGGTTTCTACCAAGATGGGTTAAACAAAGTACTGCGTTCTAATAAATGCCTAAATAGACTTGGTGATTATGTTGAAAAGTGATAGTCACGTATGCCTCTTACTTCCCTTTGTAATTTCCGTCTATTGTTAATAAATATTTCTTTATTGACTCGTAACCTTTTTTAATCACCCCTCGTATATACATGATTGTTATTAAAGATATTAGAATAGTTTATTTTGGTCAAGTATGACAATATATATATTTATTGCAATTTAAATGAAATTCAACTCCTAAACTTATTTTTACAACTTTTGTTTTTCATATGAAGCAATGATCATAAGGGAAAATAATTTGGTTAATTTTGTTCAACAAATTCAAAACTTATATTGAGTTAAAATTTAATGCATTGCAGTTAATATTTCTAAAACCTATTTCAAGTGCTTTCCGTGACTGTAATTCTAAAGTTTGCAAAAGCACTTGGAAATAATAATGTTACTTACTCTTATGTGATAAATAACAGCAAGGTTCTGATGAGTTTTCGGCAATTTGGGATCTAGATTCAATGCCAGTTTGTAACTCTGAAACAGTATAGATAGTGTTTTTTATGTAAGTAATTTAAAAGTTGGGTTTCACTAGTTTGAAAAGGAAGAGTGTTATTAATAGTACAATTGTAATTAAATCGTAAAAAAATTGTTTTCATTTAAAACTAAAGTATTTGAATTTTTAACTTAACTTTTAACTCCACAATCCTAGTCACAAACTTTTGAATTAGTTTAAGTCCAACATCATCTCGATCTGAGCAACAAACGTCATTACTCATAAAATATTTCAACTGGAGGTTTTAGTTAAGGCACAGAATTATGTAAATGAGTAATACATTATTTTATAACAATGCAATCGACCTATGTAATACACATTGAAATGCCATGGACTAACAGATTTTTAATTTGTATTTTAGAGATTACTCCTCGGCATTTTCGTCTTCGTATTTCTTAGAATGTACACCCCTCCTCAAATAAGAGTGGCCTCTGTACGCCACTGGTAATGCATATAACATTTTTTGTTTGTCACAAGTAGGTATTCAACTCTTTTTCATTTACGTGCATTTAATTCATACTTAAAATGTATCTAAAAAGCTTCAAATAAATAATCGTATGATTTTATAGTAAGAAGTTGATTTCATGATTTTCTTTTTGTTTTTTATCACATTCTAAATAAATACTGCAGATGTTTTTAGATAAAGGATGGGTAAAAAAAATGAAAATGAATCTTATGTATGTGTGGACATTTTACATGATACTCTTACCGGGTGGCCCAGCGGGTAATGTTTGAAACAAAGTCCAATAGATGGCGCTAGGTGCACGTGAGTGAAGCCAAACTTTGTGCGCATGCTCCGGTGAGTGGGCAATTGTAAATGTGATGTTCCTTCAGTCTGCGGTGCGCTTTAGTGGGTGATTCTCGTTAGTAAACATGAACAAATATTCGACGGATGTTCGCGTCTTTATTGTGCTACAAATGGCCAGATGTGATGAAAATGTGAAGGCAGTTCAACGAGCATGGCAGGAGAAGTTCCACAACAAGAATTGGCCAAACAAAAGGACTATGGCAAGGTGAGTCATTTTGTGCGTTTTACGGTACAAATGTTTTCCTTTTTGCTTCCATGTTTGTTCTGAAAAATGTGTTTCAATCCTCTTCCCTGTAGACTGTATGCCAAGTTCAAACGTACTGGATCGGTGGAAGACGATAAAAAAGCTATGGCTACAGCCACTGCTACTGTGGTCACAGACGGTGCAAAACAGGTCGTCGACTTTTTCGCTGCCGATCTGACCCGATCTGTAAGGAGAGCAGCAGAAATGTTGAGAATAAAGCGTACATCACTTCAGCGAATAATGAAAGAGCTCGAATTGTCGCCTTACAAAATTCAAGTAACCCAACCTCTCAACGAAGACCATACACAAAGACGATCTGAGTTTGAACAGCTTATGCTTGAAAAACTTCAAACAGGGGAAATCGATGTAAAGAAAATATGGTTTTCAGATGAGGCCTACTTCACTTTGGATGGCCATCTGAACAAACAGAATTATCGCTACTGGGGCAGAGAAAGGCCGGAGATCACTGTTGTCCGAAGCCTCCACCCGAAAAATTTCTTGTGTGGTGTGCAATATCCTCGCATGGTGTGTTTGGCCCTATTTTCATCGATGGAACTCTAAGCGCGGCGAATTACAGAAAGTTCCTGGACGAGGAGTTCATCCCTTTTCTTCATGGCCATGACTTGGTCCAAGGTCATTGGTTTATGCAGGATGGAGCAAGACCACATCGTACGGCGGATGTTTTCGAGGTGCTCAATGAGCATTTTAGCGATCGAATCATTGGATTAGATTACCCATCGCACTTCCAAGGTGGTATCGAATGGCCCCCATATTCACCAGATCTGAACCCCTGCGATTACTACCTATGGGGTTATTTGAAGAGCAAAGTGTGGCAGACAAGCCCTACGAACCTTCCAGAACTCAAAACCGCCATTACAACTGCTGTCGACACGATTGACAGTGAGGCCTGGTCACGAGTAATGGTTGGATTCCAGAACCGCCTAACTGCTGTCCTTGTTAAAGATGGCGGGCACTTCGAACCTCTTTATCATTAATTTCCCAATATGTCCAATCAATAAACGTCATTAAATTCTTCTCGTGTCATTTATTTGTTTTTATTTTTTCATTTGTTTCAAACATTACCCGCTGGGCCACCCGGTATGTTGCATTTAGATATTCTGCATAAAACGCAATGAAATAAAAATTGTTAATTAATAGTCAATAAAATAAGTACTTACAAAAGCAGAGTAAGACATTTTTATACTTATTAGAATTAAAAATTTACCGGAATATATTTTCTATGCAGAAGAAATTTAATTCTAACTCTGAGTTTTCTACTTGGTCATCGATTTCAAGAAATCTTACCCATATATATCTACACTGGTGGCCACCGTAAACGCAACACCAAGAAAGACAAGAGATAGCACAACAAAATTTATTTTGTAGATAACATGTTGACCAAGTATCAAATGATTATATTTATAGACTTCTGTGAAGTGTGGTTTCTGCCAGAATCAGTAGCCAGAGTAGCCGCCATTGTTGGAGATCACCGCTGCCACACGCCTCGGCATTGATTCAAAGAAACGTTGGATGTGTTCTTGGGGTGCAGCAGACCAAGCAGCTTCCACACGTTGCCAAAGTTGATCTGGTGTGGAAGCTGGGGGTGTAATCTGGGTCAATCGTTGAGCAACCATGAACCACGTGTTTTCTATCAGCGAAAGATCCGGAGAGTGAGCCGGCCAGGGAAGCAATTCAATCTGATGATTGACGAAGAACCTTTGGACAATGCGTGCCACGTGTGGTCGCGCATTATCCTGTTGAAATATGGCTGTGGCCAAGCTCTGAAGGTAAGGAAGGACAACTGGCTCCAACACCTCGGAGATGTAGCGCTGGCTGTTTAAAGTACCGGCAATGCGTACTAGAGGAGTGCGAGAGTGATATCCAATAGCGCCCCATACCATAATACCCGGTGCAGGACCAGTGTGGCGGTGCATAACGCAGGTGTTGAGCATCCTCTCTCCACGGTGTCTCCAAACTCGAATCCGACCATCGTGGTGCTGCAGACAGATGCGTGACTCGTCAGTAAAGACAACTTCATTCCATACTGCCCGCCCACATCCTTCTTTCATCACACCATTAGCGGCGGAGACGTCTGTGGTTCTGCGTCAAGGATAGACCAAGCAATGGATGTCTTGCGGACAGAGCACTCTGCTGTAAACGGCGTCGAATGGTACGCGCAGACACTGAATGATGCGTTACAGACTCAATGTGCTGTGCTATGGTTCGTGATGTGACTGAGCGATCCGTCACTGCCATGCGCACAATTTGCCTGTCCTCACGTGAAGTGGTGCACTGAGGTGGATGCGATCGACCACGTCGGTCCGTCGTACCCTCCTGCATCCAACGGTCACATATCCCCATTACAGTTGTTTGGTTTCGTCCAACATGACGACCGATTTCCCTGAAAGATAATCAACAATCTTGGTACGCCACTATCCTTCCTCTGTCGAACTCGGATACTTGATCAAAAGCTGATCGCTGTTTTCTACAAGACATAACTGATCGTTTTTGAAAAAACCAGAAGAAAAGCACAATTGCCGAACTTGAAATCGTCGAAATATCCTAGCCTTAAATAGCGCTTTGAGGTGGCGCCACAGGCGTGCGTGATGTGTCTACGCTGAAATTCTAATCATTTGCATATCTCACCTCCACTAATGCATGTTGTAAATTTCATGTTATTTGCGCGCTTCCTTCAGGGTGTTGCATTTACGGTGGCCAGCAGTGCATATCTATATCTATATTTATACCTATATCTATCTATCTATCTATCTATCTATCTATCTATCTGTGTGTATCATTTAATTGATATATGAACACAATTAATAGTTACATATTTCCTTATTCGGTGGGGCGTGCTATCCAATTTGAAACAATGATTTAAAATTTTCTTTTTATTATGTTTTTAATCGCAAAACCACGTAATATGCAAAACAACATTTCAAAATCAGGCGATAACTAACAAACAGCAATTGATTAAATATAGTGAATTGGAACAAGAATTATCGTTGCCACTCTCCCAAGCAAAATAATTAATTAGTTTGTCTTTGACTGTTTATATTTCCCCTTTGCATAAGGAAAAATTGATTAAAATTCTCTTTCGTAGGGATTACCAAGAACCTGTCTCATAATTTTGCTACAATTTTACAATTGTGAAATCAACTTTATTATACTTATTCTGCAATTTAAATGAATGTTATAGAGAAAATGTGTAACTCCAAATTTCTCTGCGTTTACTAACTTTTGGTTTCTTTTACATCGTGTAATAAACGTATAAAACCGATCTTTATGTTGCCTATGTTGATGTTAATCGTATATTAGTTATCAAATCTAGAAACTTTAAATCTTTTATTTGAAAATTCACTAGAAAATATTTAACAATCAAAATATTAAATAATGGTAATTTTCAAAGTGATGTTTCGTAAATGTGCAATTTCAAATTCATCATTTGTTAAGAACTGAAAACTTCAAAACAAATATGAATATCGCAATAATTTTATTCCGACTATTTAGCTTTTACTATCGTGTCATTGAATTTTTTACAGTAATATAATGCAGAAAATTATTTACATAAACATCGTGTTTTCGATAGGTTTAAAGTAAGTTAATTGCCAGGTATTCTTAATAATGAGTTTTACTTAACACAAAATATTTTTTCATTTATAGAAATAAGGCACCAAAAATATATCTCCCATTTTTCTTAAAAAGAAAAAAAACTATTTTGAAATGAAGTTTTTAATAAATTTTACAGATGGTCTTCAATTATGAAGAAATATTTAAAATTAAGAACATAGCAATATTTATTTTTTTAATTCCTAGCCTATGAAACTATTAATTAAAACTATTCAATTGTAAGTGATACATACCTCTTCTGCTGCATTAAAATCATCCATATCCTTAAGGATATCTCCATGTTCTTCATGGTATTTGGCACAGTAGGTCTCGAACGTAGAACAGAGACTCAGTGCCTTCAGGATAGTATCAAGAGCCTAGAAAAGATAGAAGTAAAATATCAGCAAAATAATCTTTTCAGCATTTATTTTTAATCTTTTGATATTTTTATAATGTGTAATTTTATATGATATCAAACAGTGCTTGTAAACATTACTACTTCGAAGCCCAGATATAAGGTCTACTCAACAAAAAGCATGAAATTTTTACGAGACACATTTACGAGATTTTATATTTATACTTAAATAATGCATATTGTTTTATATTTTTATAACCTCTTATTCTCCTTGCTCGAAATCATTTTCACGTGTTTAAATGAAGGGGAATTTTTTAAAATAATGTTAATCTTAATTTTAATTTTATACTTGGGATCTCTGTGAAATGGTACCAAGTGTGTACCGAGTTCCCTGGTCCATCCATCTTATTAAGGGCGAAAATGTGATAATTCCCTTTAATTTCTCACACAACTTTTTAATTTGTAATGGCCCTGGACTTTAGGGCTCGCGCGTAAATAATTGCTCTATCTACCTGCCTAACGGAAATCATCTTAACAGTACCTCTTGAAAATTAATAGATTACGCAATTTGATGTCATACGATATCTTTCCACAAATAGCAAGCTCCATCCACGGAAGACATGAGTTTGGAACTTCCATTTTTCACTTTATACAAAACCCCGAGACTCTGGAAAATCCTTCACTTTTGTCTTCGTCACAATGTTGTAAGCACGTATGTCTTACTTGTTCTATGTGTCGTCCATCTTTATTTGTGTGTGTACGTTGTTCAAGTCCCTAAATGTTAAATAGAGTGGATTATCTGTCAACCGACTGTCTCAATACCAGCCATATTACATCAACCATATAATGATCCGATAAAGAAACTCCTTAATCTCACTACGATCTAATATATATATATATATATATAGTATACTGTTCGAATTAATTGGAACAAATGGATAAACAAGTGATTTTTTTTTTCTAAAACCTTAGCTTTTTATCATTACATACATAAAATAGACTGAAAAATCTGTATATTAGTGCAAAATATGTCTTCTTTTAGCTGAAATGACTTTTTGAACCAGTCTTGGCTGTGACTCCACTAGAGTAGCACACTTGTTCTTGATTTCATCATCTTGGAAACGCACTAGTACAGCCCTTTTCATCATTTTCTCTGTTGTCGTGCGATTC
Organism: Trichonephila clavata; assembly: GCA_019973975.1. Classification (NCBI taxonomy): domain Eukaryota; kingdom Metazoa; phylum Arthropoda; class Arachnida; order Araneae; family Nephilidae; genus Trichonephila; species Trichonephila clavata. The sequence continues at coordinate 28,105 of BMAO01034814.1, forward strand.
ATCTTAGCGAAAGGATTCTTGAAAATATGCCATCAGTTTTTAAAAGGTTTCAAGTCAGGGGAATTTTCAAGCCAATCGAGCCCTTTTATTTTATTTTCCGCGTAAAAGTATCGGCCAATTTCGAATTGTGACAAGGTGAAATGTTCCATGAAAACTTTCCATGAATGGAACAAACCTATTACATAATATTTCTATATATTTGACAGAATTCATCATGTATTTAAGAGGAACTAAGCTTTCAGGGCTATTTGTTGTGAAAAATAACCCCAAACATCTGTTAGAAGGGTGTTTTATAATCTGTTGGATATGATCTGGTAACAAAGTTTCGACTTCACTTCGTCTAACTACACTTGACTTGTATCCCTGCACAAATAAATGTTTCATCACTCAAAACCACCTTCTTCCAGTCGTTAACAGTGCATGATCAGTATTTTTGGCCTATGCTAAACGTTTTTTCATCATTTTCTGAGTTAGAAATAGCTTTTTTCCTTCAGTCTTGTTGCCTTAGGGCCACGTTCCAGAAGCCATTTCCATGAAGTTGAGGTATTCACTTCAACACCACTATCCAATAGATCTCTTCAATGGTCTATGCTTGTCTTCCTTGGATTTATTTTGAATTAAAATTTTATTGATTCTTGGAGTAGTTTTCCATTTGTGCTCACAATGATGATCAAGAATTTTAATATGTTCTTAAAACACTTAATTCAATCACACCAACTGTCACAGTTATATCTCTCACGGTCATAGAAGTGTGTTCACTGACAACGATTTATTTTAGAATGGTTTCTCTCAGTAATATCCATCTTTGAACAAGTAAAAGTAATACGTCTTATACAGAACGCAGAATTAAAATTACCAAAAGGGGAATTTCAAGGCTTTCGAGCCTTTTTGAAAAGGCTCACAACTGAGCTCCTGATACATTAAAATGAATAGATTACAATCAAAGTCGATCTGTCCTAATACCTAAAGACAGATATTATGGGTTTCAGGTGGTTCAGGGGATATCACTAGTAATCACATACACATTCAAACAAGAAAAACATGTTTGCCCCAATTAATTCGAACAGTGTAGTGTGTGTGTGTGTGTGTAAATATAATTGAATAAATGAAAAAGTTTGTATTCCTACAAAATGAAAATACAGACATTTTAAAAATTTCGTGGATAACTCACTTTAATGGCATTTTAGAGCACAATTGATTATTATCAATGCTAATTTATTAACAGGTAATACACACAACGGACTAATGCTCATTTAAAGCTCTAAAACATCTATTTGAACTGTTAATTGAGATCAGACCTGGCGACAAGATTAATTATTTTGGTGATAAATGGTTAATTCGACATCGATGCTTTACTTGACCATCAATGTTTCACATTAGGTTGTCGTCGATTACTCTAAATCGCTTGATCCATTAGTATCCAGTAGTATATATGTGTTTAATGATTTATCGAACAAAACATTATCCGCACTTTCATTAGAATTCCCTAAACAAAGTTGGTGATTTAGTATGAGTAATTTCATTCAAAAGCTTCATGAGGGCTTTTAATACAAATTTATGCAATTTTGAGCCATGATCAGATGTGGGGATAAGAAATAAACTATTACCTCACATTTATAATATCTACAACTCTAAAGAAATGACAAGAATTTGGTGTAAAATTCAAATTTAAATCATTGTTATTGTTATTCACAAGGGTCTTGGTTTGAATCGAGATTCGAGCCCTATATATCGAGCTCTACGAATAATATAATATTAGTTCCCAGACTTCTGATGCTCTTCGACATGAAAAATTTTGCTCATTGCTTCTATATGAGTGAAATACATTTAACGCGGAAACACTTAAAACGAAATATCGGTTAAGACAGCGTTTCTCAAATTGTGGGCGCGCCCAACTAGGGGGGGGGGCGTGATAACCCTACAAGGAAAGCGCGAGTATATCAAAAAATAAAAAATAAAAGATTATTTTAGAAAATTATTAATTTATTGAAAGGAGAGAGAGAGAAGCAAAGCAAAATACATTCTAAGATAATAGATAATAAAATACACATTTACACTGAAATGAAATAAGTTTACATCCTTTTCAGAAGATGAAAATATTAAACATTTTTATTCGGCTCAGTCCGTTACTATATTATTATTTCCCTAGCTGGTTTCACAGTTCTAAGGCAATTCATTAAATCTACCATCAGATTCTTTCATTGCCAGATACAACATGATAAAAGGCTACTAATCTGAACTTAAAAATATAGACATAAATTATTTCTCTGACAAATAGAACTAAATACTTTACTCCCAACAAAGTTCTCATTGAAAGAGAAATAACATACCCAAGCTCATCTACCTTCCTTCATCCATCAACACTTGTTACTACACGGTTTATAATTAAAATCGTACTGTAGCTTTAATTACATTATTATTACATTCAACATAAATTACTTATTATTGCATTCAACGTAATGTTATTGTATGGGGAAGGGGAAGCGATGAAAATTATGATAGAAAATTGGGTCGCGAATTCTGAAAGTTTAAGAAGCACTGGGTTCAGGCGATATGTTACAACGGTTCCGACAAACTACTATGCATTTTAATGCATTTTTTTTTTCTTAACATGAAGCGAAAATTACTTAACAAGAAAAAATTTCCCTTCTTAGAATGAAAAAAATGCAGGAAACACCATACACTTAATGAAATGTTTGAGAAAGTTTCTGTATTATTGGACTGTCCTAATGTATCATCGGAAGACTTCGCAGTAGTAGATGATGATAATATGCATACAGCCTCAATTATGATAGACATAGACATTTTACAATTTGTTCAATGCTCAAAACATATGACTGAGACAGATTTTATCGATAAAAAGGATATGAATAATGCAGCTCCTTTTCTCACGTCATCCGAAATGAGAACATCATAAAAAGTATGCTCAGTTATTTAGCAGCACATTATATATATATATATATATATATATATATATAATATATATATATATATATAATCAAAATTTCTCTACAAGAGAGAGATGAACCAATGATCAATACACAAAAGAATATCAATTGCCAGATAACAATACAACAGAATTAGAAGGAGATATGAAAAATTGAAACAACAGAGCAAATACAAAAGAATGGATGCTTCAGTATTATCAACATTGCTGACTTAGGACAGCTAGTATACATAAAATTTTCTTAAAAATCCTTCTGTATAAAAGTGGGGTTGAACATGTTTTTTGGCCAGCCAACCTTCCCCCTTTTTTTGTTAATAATACGAGCAAATACCAATTGGAAATAATGGATAGGAAATCTAAATCCATTATAAGGAAGAGGTAACTTACCCAAAAATTGCATACTGAAATGCAGAGCCGCGCTAAATCTGAGTACAATAACCAAGTTATTGCCATATTTTGGACCCAAATACAATTTCAAAACAAAGCAAAGGCTGAAAAATAGCACTTAGCAAAAGTATGAAAAGAATAGAAATAATAAAATAAGAAATGTAAACATACTACCATTATCTTAAGAGACTCTTAATATAGTTTAAAAGTTATATAATATATTCTAAATAAGTAATTTTATCTAAAACTAGAAACTGGGGTATTACATATTTACAACCAACATTAAAAATGTATAATAAATCAATAACAGATTAACACTTATCAATACAATCCTAGAAACTAAAATGAAATCATTACCATATTAATATATAAGCATTAATGTACTAATTTCAAAGTAAGAACTCCAAAAACCATATCAACATAAAAAGAATACACATTAAGTATAAAAATACTTTTTGAACTTGAAAAGAGCACAAAAATAACGAAATAATACAAAAAGTCTGGATTTACATATACAAAGATAGAAAAGTATAATTGAAGAAAATAAAATAAATAGTCAAACAATTTAACCTATTAATAAAAAAGGTTTGACATAGCATAAGCTACATAATAGCAAGGTCTAAAATAGACAGATATATATATATATATATATATATATATATATATAATTCCCTCTAGTATCCTTTTAATTAACTCCTTTTAAATATTTTTTAAATTCTTTGGTTCAAGATTAACGCGTTATACTTAATCCCAATCTAATTACATTAATCTACATTGCATCAGATAATTCACTCCCGCCCTTTTCCAACCAATCACGGCTCCTGTTAGAAAGGAGTCACGCGTCCTCAAAAGCCAGTATATAAGCGAAAATTCTTTTGTGCTCTCTTTTTGTGTATGCCTGCTTTTACCTGTTTGCTTTTGTGTTTTAGATATTAGGTTTTATGTGTACTGTTTGAAAAGTCCTGCTCAAGAAATAATAAAAAGTACCAAGTACCAAGTCTCCTCAAGTGTGCCACGACAACAACATAATGCTGAATAATCAGGGGGGGGGGGAATCTACTCGGTGCAGTGTAATTCATATATATATAACAATTTGATGCCAAAAATGGCAATTCAAAGAAAATATTAGATTACTTTCGAAAAACTCTATAAATGTTTTGTTATTCAAAGAAAACTTTAAAATTTAGTTTTAAATTTCATTAAGTTATTGTGAATGTTTTTGTTTCATTGATTTTTATTAAATACAGTTATGCATATCTACGTAAATAAAATGTACTCAAATAAACTCCTTTTTTAAAAATATTTTTTTAACAATATCCTTTAACACGAAATTACTTCAGTCCCCTCACAGTAAACGATTTTCACTGTACTATTTCTTGGCAGTGGTAGAAAAGTGGCTATGGTTGCAGATTGTAGCTGGCATGTCATGAGTTCGATTTCTAGAGTTAGTAAAGACATATCGTGTAGAGGGGTGTTGCACGTTAAATCTTTCGAAGCTCAAAATCTTCCCTCTCGCATGGTGTGAACATTCAGAAAAGGTGTGCCAGCTCAGGTGTCGCTTTCGTCACTTGACCATGATTCAAAATTATGTGGTAAGTCGCTTCAATAGCCCTCGTGTTGCGAAATAGTGGAACATTTATAAACACTCTCTCATGTACCATTTAGTTTTACAGATTTATTGTATATTTCGCACATTCTTTGGACGAAGCTGCTTAGTTTTGCTCATAGAAGTGAAAATCAAAACAACTTTCTAGTTATTTCGTAAGATTATAAATATTTTTAACGATACAGTCGGCAGTATTATAAAATATGTGATAATAGATGATAGATAAATAATCTAATAAAATAGGTTCTCTATTTTGTAACTTTTCAAAAGCAAATTTGTTAGTATAGATTATTTTTAGCTGTCATTCGAAGAAATTTGTTGATTAAATTGATATTAATTATTCTAACATGATTTTTGTAAATAGTTTGTGTTGTACGAGCATTATTATTCCTTAGGAAAAATAAAATGTATCTCATTCCAAGAAACTTCCTTTTACTTAAAACTATTGTTATATCACCTTAAAAAATTGCTTAACTTTCAACTACATTATCTGCTTTCGCAGGTCTCACAACGTGTCAGACAGATTCTAAATATTTGAGTTGGATATAATGAATATTTTAAATGGTTCACAGTTATTCATTAATAATATCTTATTGAAACTAACAAAAAATATATAACTTAAATCTACCCTCATTAAATTCCTCCAGGAAAACTAAGTAAGAATAAAGCATTGAAAAAACTCCTCAACAAATGAATTATTTTTTACTATTCGACAATCTTTCATTAAAAGCAAAAATTGATAACATGTATGTAAGTATATATATACATACACACCGACAACCATTTCTCTTTCAAATGATTATTTTTTTATTCTTAAAATACCTTTTTTCACATCCACTGTATTAATTTAAAATGACGTAATACTTTTTTTTTATTCAGAAGCATATATTTTTTACATTTTTTTGGTGCTGTAATCATTGTTCGAATTCGAAGATAAATAATAATTGACTGCAATAATAGTTGGAACTGTATTGGAACAATTTTTTTACGAGAATAATAATGGTTCATTTCCAATTATCACGCAAGAAACTAAACGAAAGAGGAAAAAAAAAAGAGAAGTTATTTGGAAAAAAATATATATCCCCGCAATTTCAAAAAGAGTGGGAAAAGGGAAAGAGAAAAAGAAGATTCACGCCATTTTTTTGTTCACTCTGGTCGAGAAGAACTTCTTTAAGTATCTCTCTCCACAATTTGGAAGTTGCTCAGACTCTCCTTAATGAAGAGGTGAATTAAATACGAAATATTTCGGAAAAGATTTAATTGAAGTCGTTATCTCGCACGAATACTCAGAAAGTGATAGAAAAATTCATTTTCATTCGGTATTGTTTCGCATGAGCCCGCTTCTGATGGATTTTCTTCCAAATGAGGTTAAGCGTATGTAATTGATCTGCAGTCGCTTCTTCTGAAGTAGTTCGTCTTACAATTAATACCGAATTCCTTTATTCCCAGACGAAACTGCATACTAATGAGAGGAATAAAAAGAAATTAAATGGAAAAACAGTCTTTGCTGGCCGAGGAATGATTAAAACACTCTTTTTTTCCCTTTGCTCTTTTAATGGCTTTTTTTAGTATTGAAAACATTTAATACATATGGAGAAATTTAGAAGCCTTTTTCTTTTGAACCTTTTTTTTTTAACACTTCTGTCTAGCTATTAGAATACTTCCATGAACTCATTTAATCTGAATGCTTCTAAAAGGAAGCTTTGAAGTTTAAAAAATACATTTTCTTAAAGACCAGTCTGTTATAAATTAGCATTGGTCTGGAATTGAACGAGGATTATATTCACGACATACCTTGCATTTTTCATAGAATATCGATAACGCTATCTGAGTATTTTCATTCTATTAACTTCAGTTCTTTGAGAAAAATGAAAACCTAATACATTTCAGTTACGCCACATTCCATTATTTTGTACGAGGGTTTGATTGTGGGATTCAATTTGGACCCTATCATTATGATGAGCAATAACTCCTAAAATGATTTCGGGATTGAACTGAGAAAAAAACGGAAGAAGTAGACGAGAATTTTGAAAGTATCAACTAATTGTGGCAATAATTAAGAGATAAAATGACTAATTAGTATTGCAGTTGTAGTTTTCTTAAATACAATAAGTATTATATTTTACAGAAAAAATATTATAAAACATACCATAAAATACTGCGTATAACGCGCACTTTAAACGCAAAAAAAATAAGATCGAAATTTACGGATGTGCGTTATACTCCGGGAATAAATATGAGAACTGTAAAAATAATAATAATAAAAAAAAGACGAGCATAGAAAAAAAATTGACTGCTACATAGATCGAAATACTGCTTATTTGAAAGAAATAACATTCCTTGTGAACTTAAAAGGTTGTTTGTTCTAGAAGTATGCTTTGTTTTTCTAAGGCTTGGAATAATACCTGGAATAAGTTACTTCAAAACAGAAGAACATTGCGCACACATATTTCAAGATTCTTCTTAAAAGAGAGAGTGTGCATTATGCGCGGTGAGTACACCTAAAAATTACAGTTTGAAGGTATAAATGAGCTTTATGCCCAGGATTTCTGCGGGATATTATTGCTTCAAATTGTTGTTCCTGATGCTGATTTCCCAATCAACGATGTGGCCGCTGTAGCCTATTGCTTAAAGTCACCGTCTCGTGACGGGCTTGTCATGAGTTCGTGTTCTAATGCTGAAGACCCGTCGTGTAAAGGGGACGCTAAATGTTTCGAAGCTCTAAATCTTTCCGATGGCATATTGTGAAAGTTTGGTGAAAAAGATGAAGATTCAGGTATCTTTTTCGTCACTTGACCAAAATTGTGAGGATAGTTTCTCCAATACAGATCATATTAATTTATAGTGCGATGTTGATGAACATTCACTTACCCTATTCAACGCTGTTTATCAACTTTGTTTTGTGAAGCCATTCTTTTTACTTTACGAATTTAATAAGTATTTTGTGTTTTGTATCAATTTTGAAAAGAACTCTCAATTTGCCATGCTAGAGGAATGACCATGAGAGTTTCAAAATGAGATTTTTATTAAGGTTTTATATTTTCTCTAATGTAACGGGTCGTTAAATTGTTAAAACATGCTTGATTAAGCGTATCTATTATTATAAGATCTTTTTTTAGGGGCGGGGATATTAACAAAGGTTACAGTCCAAATGCTTTCTCGAAAGAACACTGCGAGTTATATATAAGGAAATGAAAGTGCCTTTTCAAAATCGTTCACTTAAGAATCTGTATTGTTTTAGAACACTCAATTATATGATTGAGGATCTTAATAGATGTGTAATAAATATGATGAGGTAAATTCAACTGTCATCTTCAAGTAACGATGGTGCAAGTTTGATTGGTTTTCAGATTGAGGAACTGTAATACTAGGCATCTTTAAGCTGCCGATTAGTTGAAAATATAAATCATTAGCTAGCCAAATTAAATTTACGCTCAAAATAGAAATGACTGTATGCTATTATAATGAAATGTGCATGCATTGAATAGTTAATATATCCTGAATATTTCAATAAAAAATATTTTGGTAGACAATGTTATTTCAAAATTTCCTTTCCTCCTCAACCGCAGACAAACGGGAGCATCAATCAAGCTTCATAGAAATCACTGAATAGTTTCTCGCTGTACCATTTTGTTCGTTGAATGTGATTTAAGAGTTATTTTTTGTCTGTTGCACACTTCTTCAGCAGAGATTCTTTTCTCTTTTTTTTATCTCTTTTTTTAAAAAAAATTTCAGTGAGAAATTTAGATAATTGTTATAGCCTTCCTTTGTCTAGCATGTATACCTGTAGCACTCAAGTCGTTGGAATTCGGGTACGTTGGCGATGTTTGTGTTAGTATGTATTATTGCTTTTGAATCTTAATTTGATATTAAACTATTCACAGATAGCTAGACTTGGGGACTGGTTTACATGGCTATAAGCCATTACAGGGTGAGCTCGATCCTTTCTGAGAAAAAAGGTCAAAAAAGGTTTCGAATACATGAGGATGATTCCAGGATGAGAAATTCTGAATGTCGTTGGGAGAAATGTTATGGGAGGCCTTAAATAAACTCAACAAACGCGTCATCAGACACAACTGGTTATATAAATCAAAATAGAAACTAATTATTATACCTTATACATTTCAGATATTATATAGTTATGTTTCATGCTTGTACTCTTATTTGGAGGGGAAATCTGGCACTGTGTACTGCATAATTTTGCTCAAATACACACTTTAAAATGCTGTAAAACATTTTGAAACACGCTAAGTATATTTTTTTCGCTGCAATAATACATAGCTTGTGGGAAAAATAGTTTGAGAAAATAGTCTTCTCAGCATAAACACCATTAAAATTATGGCAACCCTAGATGATAAAAATACGGTTACCAGTTTGGAGAATATCACCCTGGTGACAAATTATACCGCAAAGGATTAAAAGGAAAGCTCCCTGGAGGCGACCCTTCTGGAAATTTTAGTGAAGCTATATAAGGGACCTCTGAGCATGTGTTCTAAGCGCCCACTGCACTTTGCCTCTAAACTGTAGCTAAGCCGAGCGCGGTCAATTCGAAGGAGGGTGATCACTTCGAAAACCTGCCGGTTGCTATTTTTACTTAAATTGTTTCTCACCCCTTCTGGACATTGCGCCACAACACATCACTCCCCCCCCCCCCAGAGGCAGCCATTCTGAGCCATTATCCTCAATTCTCAATAACCAATAAGAAGACTTTTTCTTAACACACCAGACTCCATCATCCAGAAAAATCTTAGACGCCTTGAAGCCCCACCTACTGGCCCGCCACCGCTAGTCCAATGGCCATGCAATACTCTTCCAGCATGAAAATTCAACATTGGCATTTCCTTTAATAGACTTTTTACCAGATACGGGATTGAGGGTTCCTAGAAACCCATAGGCCCGCAGAAATTTCCATCGATTCCGTAGAAATCTGTCAGTCGAGTGCAAAATCTGTTTGTGCGCTGTCTGCGATAAGACAAAGAGGCTTTAAATGTTTTAGTTCCTGTCTGTGGAACTGTTCTATAGAGTCTCTGGCTTGTCAAAAACGATTGCGTGTTTCCATTACTGAAAATAATGTTTTAAGATTTCTTTGTGTAAATACATCGATTGCTTTTGTGTAGTCATTTGTTCATCCTTGTCCATTCATTTAAATTTGTTATTATTTGATTAATTGGAGTTGGCAGCTATTTCCACCCACACAAATTTACAACAAAACTCTGGATTAAATAACAGAAAGAAATAAAAGATATACCTCGGCTGTCCGGTTGGTTCTGTTGTACAATCTGGCGAGATGCAGGTAAATGTCTCTTATGATAGGCGAGTCACTAAGTGACAGGAGAATGGTCTCTGCTTGATCATAGCTTCTGTCCTGGATCAAGAGCTGAGCCTGAAAACATCAAAAAAAGAAAAGAAAAATCTTCATCAATAAAGATTTGAAATATTTGAAGTGGCATGCATTATTATTTAAAATGCAAGAAGCTAATTTGCAAATCTTATAAATTTTATTTTATTTTTACAGCTGATTTTTAAAAGCACAGATTTTTACAGCTATGAATAGAATTACTTAAGTCGAAATGTTAATGATTAATGCATTACACTTTACCCCCTGTGTTACAACGTAACAAAAATACCCATATTTAAATGGAGGTTTCGCACTTTCGGTGCTACGCGCAAAATGTGGTGGTACAGTGTGGTTGGACTGTGGAGCAGCCCTGTGTTGGCGAGAACGCAGGGTTGTTCTGGAAAAAGAAATCAGTTCGCCTACTGTACTACTCAAGAAGAGATGAATGAACCATCCCTCCCCAAAATTTTCGATTTGTAAGTTGGTATTTTATAATGTTTATTTAATTTAAATTTCTCTTTTGCAATTCCTGACTCCGCGCTGAAAAGCTTAATTTTGTGAATTAACTAAAATAAATAAATAAAAGGGTTAAAATCGTATTTCGTGCTTCTGTTCAATTGCATTGTGTGTGGGGCGCGTGTTCCATATATTGATTTTATAAACTTTCAAAGTTACGTATAATAGTTCTACTGTTAAAAAGTAAAAACTTCACGATACGATCGGTCACTCCGTAACACCCTGAATAACATCATACAGCTTAAGTAAAAAAAAATTGGTAAATACAATATTAAGAGGACTTGGTACATTTTGAGCAATTTTTTTTATTTATGTATTTAAAAATTATATTTTAGCATTTCATATAATGTTTCTATTCAAGAAAATGATACGAAATGAAATTTTGCAAATACTTTATTTACACAAATTAAAAAAATGTCCTTTTCGTGCAGCCCGTAAAGAAATCCCGACAAGTGTTGATCTACAAAAATATTTCAGGTACGATTTCCTTCTCTATCTGGCCAATTATTTAGCTATTTTGTGAGAATAATAGAGTGGTTTATGATATTTTGCAATTAGTTTGTTTGTTATGAAAATTAATTTGTTTTTATTGCTAAAATTCTCGAGTAGAATTTGATGGAAGTATTTTTATATAAATAGTGTGTGATGCAAATATTATTCATTTATCAGATACGTATTAAGAATTTTGCTATTAATAATTAAGTACATGCATACAATTGTTTAAAATTTTTTTTAGGGATTACCAATTTTGAATTTTACTATTTTATTATTATTTTCTTAAGAAACAGTGTATAAGTGATATTGCATTCATTCTAATTGTGGGATTCGAAATATTTTTAGTGCAAAAACATTTTATCTAAAAATGGCTTACTTAGGAACAGGTCGAATAGCAGAACTTAGATATATCGCAAGACATTTAGATGAGAAAGTAACTGATGATTTAAAAATGATACACCTTAAAAATCTTATTGTGGATAGCACAAATTACGAAGAAGAATTTGTTAGGGAAATGCTAAACTTGATAATTGAAAAAAGGTTAAGAGCTAGAACGTTGCGTGTCCACAAATACTTTGATATAAATGAACGATATATTTTAAGCACTTATGAGTTACAAACACTTCTTAAATTAAGGAAACATAACTCCGGTACTATAAATAAAGTAAAAAGTAAGTCCGAAAACGTTTCCCCTAATCCATGTATTATAAGACGTAAGGATAATGAGGTTGATATGTCTGTCCTTAGAGATTCAGGAGCCTCGTTAGATATAAGTTGTAAGAAATTTGCTGCGCCAGAAATGTTTACAGGTGAGCATGCGTCGGTCAAGCATGTTCTAAATGATAATATGATGTATCTGCATCCCGTAGAGTTGGAAATTAAATGTGAGCCAAGACACGTGGTCTCAAAGGCAGTTGTTGGTCCAAAACATTTGGATCGGGAAAAATATATTTTGGAGAATCAAACCATTGAACTCCTGGAATCGAATTTAGAACATAATGGTTTACCGAAACTGGAAATAGAGAATGCCGCTCAGGTAAGCAGCCCGCTAAGAAAAGATGTGGAAGAGAAGAGCATAAGTCTAACAAATGAATATGATAAAATTGAGTTAGAAGAGAATTTAGTTGAAAATGTGGAAAATCTTGTACCTTCGTCTAAAAAAGACGACAAGGACACTATGGACCCAATTAAAATTAATGTTGATGAGGTTACAGAAGCACTGCTAAAAAGTGAAGAATAAGCTCCTTTGATTCCGAAGATAGAAAAAGGTATGAATAACGAAGGTATGAACCAGGAAGAAGCACCCATGCAATTAGTTCCTGTAAGACTTGAAATTTTTGCGAAGTTAAATATTGATGCATTAAGTCCCCTCCCTATTACACCTACAAGGGATAAACATATTTTAATTGACAAGTGTATGTCGCCAAGGTACCCTGAGGCAGTACCAATGCCTGATATAGCATCCACTACCCTTGTGGAAGCGTTATTGCAGACTTTTAAGGGAAGAGGCTTTCCTAAGGAGATCCAAACAGACAAAGGATCCTTATATATGAGCGATTTAATCACCGAGTTATTTCAAAAATGGGGAATTTACTGTCCTTTACGTATTATATTTAGATTAAAAAATGCTTTCCATTATTTCAGCAGGTTGATGCCTGAACATTTAACAATCAAACTAGTAAATCGTAAATTTGTTCAAAATAGTGTTAAATATCTTGGTCCTGTCGTAGGATTAGGAAAGGGCTCTCCTGCGAATTTAAAGGTAGAAACAAAAGTAGATGTTCAAAATTCAAGGACTAAAACTCGAGTTAGTGATTTTTTGGGAACAGCGGAGATAATCGGAAACCTATTCCTTTGCTTTCTGGTTTAGCTGCCCCATTAATTGAGCTGTTAGAAGGAAAATCAAAGAAAGATTACAGTAATGAATTGTTAAATGTCGAGAATCCTTTAGACAATGGAAGAAAAAGTTGTCGACTAACCCAGTTCTTTGTGCCCCTGATTTCACGAAACGATTTATTTTTCAACCCGACTTAGTTTTTCAACATCATTTCTATAATAAACACATAAATTTTCTTTATTTTAATTTTTCTAAAAAAAAAAATTTTTAAAAATGTTGAATGAGAGAGAGAGATTTAACTGTTTGAAAAAAATATATTTTCTAGTTCCATTAATATGTGCCATAAAGTTTTATCAGAGACATAGATATGTTATGCATGCATTTATGCTAAAATTTTACAATTAATTCAGCGAGATTGATATATTAAAAAAAAATGTAACACATTTATGGGGAAATTTCTATACTGTTTGCATGTATTAATACACTTCTGTATTTTTATAAACACGTCATATCCCAAAATGTTTAACAAAGAAATGTTTAAGTAAGAAATATTTCTAATATAGTGATGTATCCATTTCATTAGTATGATTCTTGAGCAGATGTTAAAATGTGTAACGTGTTTGATATTTTTATTCCATTGGTAGGATTTTTAGTAGATGTTAAGATGTGTAAAGTGTTTGATAATTTTATTTCATTGATAGGATTTTAAAATGTTAAGATGTGCAACGTGTTTGATATTTTTATTTCAGTGATAGGATTTTGAGATGGTGTTAAGATGTTGTGTAAAATGTTTCACGGTAACAGAAATTATAAGATAAGCTGGTTTCACTAATCCTTGAGTATAAAAATTTAGTTTTTGTGGTATAGGCTATTAATGAAATAGAGAAATTGCAATGTAGAGTAAGGTTATCATTGAAGAGTAACTTACTTTTAAAACATTTGTAATTTTGAGTATATCATTTTTATATTAATGAAGTATGTATTTGTGTATTTTTTTAATTTCTCTCTTAAAATTTGAGCCAAGAGAATGTTAGTATTATTTCTTCATACTATTCTAATTAAAGAAATGATGCTTATGGATAATAATTCATAGTAAATATGATTTGAGTTACTGCGTTAAAAGGATTAACTACATAAAGTGTAATTTGTATATGTCTAGTAGATAAGTTAAGATTGTTTCATTCCTTTTGATTTTTATATGTTAATGTATTATAATATGTAATTAATTCTAGTCAGAAGGAAATCGTACAGTGTCAAAAAGGTAGTGTTATCTAGAACTTTTAGTGATATCTCCTGTTGACAATTGAAATAATTTCATTTGGTCTTCAAAAACAGAACTTTTCCTTCATCAGAAAAAGTTCTTTCTAGAGGAAGGAGGAGTTTGTAGCGAACATTTTTCGAAGTCCAGTTCCTTCAGAGAACCATTGATGACGTCAGAGACGAACGCTAATAGTAACTGCCTGATTGTAAGGGGAGAGGGACAGCGTTTCCCCGAAATTCATTTCCCCTCCGGTTCCGAGAAAAAAACCCTTCAAGAAGGACATGGGGAGAGACCGGTTCTGAGAGGGTCCCGGGCAGGAAACGAGAGAAGTTGTTGGTCTGTAGAATTAAGATGGTGTGTTTGAGTTTGATGTAATTAAATTTGCATATATATCTCTAGCCTGACTGTGTTTTTTCGTTCCAATACGTCACAGAAGTTTATAATTCTAAAAAAATAATTATTACAAGCAAAAATAAAATATTACTTTAAAATATTAGCTACATATTTTTCTTTAAAAAATCAATTTTTCATATTATTTTACCACATATATTTTAGAAACTTTCCTTTTTAGTGAGTATTAATTGCAAAGAAAACTCAAGAAAAACGTTAAATTGTTTTTTGTCGTAACGGAAATTGTAAAGTTTTTTGCTTTACATAATATTGAAATATAAAACTTTTGTGAAAAACATAAGATGAAATTATAAAATTATTAATACAAAATGCCTTAATTAAAAAAATTTTCATGCAGATATCTAAAAAAAATGCATTAATATAGTACTTCAAAAATATCCTGCTTTATTTGTAACGCCTTTTTTATTATCATTTCACTTTTTAAAATAGCTTTTCTTTATCAAAAAGTTTTTTCAGCTTTTTTTTAAATCTACAATGGATGTGGTCGAATTCCTAATTTGTTCATTTACATTTTTCAATTGAAGTTTTTTCCAACTTCTAATTTTTAGGCATACAAAAGTGATATATCAATCGAAAGATAATAACGTAAATAATATAACTACATAAAATACAAAAAATACTGTTTAGGTAATTTTTAAGGAGTCAAAGTATTCTTAAAGTCCATTAATTATCGTGAATTACTAAGACCAGTGCACATTCTATGAAAACGAGGTTTTTCTCCCTTTTAATAATGATTCTTCCTTTAAAAAATAACTGATTTAAAATAATATATTTGAAAATATATTTCATGTAGCTTTTTCTTTATAAAATAATTCAGTTTTTTGTCTATCTTTATCATTCAAATTGGTGTTATATTTTCCTCGCACAAAATATATTTCTGAAAATATTACTTTCATAGAATCTTTTTCTCTTCAGAACAGTTTCAGATTTTCCCTTTTCTTTCCCTAAATGATTTCTTTCCTCTTTTAAATAAATATTTTTCAACTTGAATTTGGAATCTTTCGCTTATTTACAATTTACTTTCTCAAACATTTTTTTAATCTAGTTTTTCAATTTTTTATAAGAATATATATTAATTAAAAGCTGTATTTTGATATTTAAACGAAGTCTTATTAAGTTGACTGTTGATTATTTATCCACGCCACATTTAGAATCAATAGGAAGCTGCTGGCATTTCAGTCAACTAAGCCCCCCTCTACTTCACCGCCTCGCCACGGCTACTTCGATAGATTGAACATTTATTAACCCCACTCACTGCACAACGCGTGTTTACTGGTTCCAGGAAACGAGGTCACGTCCGAATGACTGAGTGAGTGTTAATTAACGTCACACTCTATAGCATCAAGAAGACTATTGGCAACGGACCTCGTAATTTTGAACCGCAGTCAAGTGACAATAACGACACCTGGGCTGACACCTCTCCATTAACTTCCACAGCTTGTCATCGCAAGGACTTAAAGCTTTAACAAATTTAACGTGCATGAACCCCTCTATACGGACGGTCTTCAATGGCATTAGGACTGGAACCGGCGATTCTACAACGGCGGCCAAGAAATCACGATCTGGAACCCTCTATTTTCTCAGTCAAGTTGTTAAATCGACAGTGTACTCATTTAATTCAATATTCTCATTACTTATTCGTGTATATTCATTTTAAAGAAAGATATTTCGCAAAAATCGTCAGCAATTTAAATATTTGATTATATTGTTTGTGTACTTATGGAAAATATCACCCGGAGATCAGACGAGTTAATTTTATAATGTCATTTATAATAAACTTCTTTAGATATGTAGCTAGACAGGAAAGTTTATTCAATTTTTTTCACGACTTTAGATTTGATCTGCTCAGTTGTAAGCGGGGATTGTTCAGTTTAAAAACATTTCCTTGTCATGTAACAAGATTCGGTTTTATTGTTAAAATTATTACAAAAGACAGATAGCTTTTAAATATTGATGAAAATTATTCCAAATATTGAAGGAAGTGATTCAAATTTTTGAACCACATGTAATTCAGAATGCAACACAAATGAGTGACCAGGAAGTTATGAACCTCTTCAAACAGGGAATAAGAGAAATAGTATTAAACAATAAGTGATTGTTTTGAAACAATACTTTAACCATCAGCTTAGGGATTGTAAGACCACCACGGAAGGTGATATACAAAGTAACATATCCAACTTCAGAGACAATGAGAGAGCAGATATTATCTTTGTTCTCCTTTCCCTGTCAAGCATTTGCCCCAGTTCATCTTCGGAACTGCTCAAATGAGTCCCAGAAGTGCTCGATTGGAGAGAATTCAAGGGAGAATTTTAGCCAGAAATGTATCCGTACAGCTTGTATAGCACATTCGCTCAAGCATGCAGTGCGAGGTAAGGTGTTATTCTGCTGATAATGAGAATCGAGTGTTTCCGAAGGAATGTAAGGGTCAGCCTTGTTCTTAGGTATGTAGATCGCACCGCATCATCCATGTATCATTAGGTGTTATAGTGCCTTAAATACAAATCAGAAGTGACCTGCCATCGGACTCAATGATACCCTCGAATACGCTCACTCGTTGACGTGGGGTGAGGTGCTCCTCAGATGCGACCGGATTAAAGCTGTCACCTCGGTGGCACCATGTTCTTACATAATGACTATCATTGCTCAAAGAAAATAGTGATTCGTCTTCTCAAACTTTCAATACTGGGGAGCCAATTTTTAATCATATATTCATCAACCGGTTAGTTACAACTGTGGCAGACAATTGTAACGAATAAAAAAGAAATTTTCTTTCTTCTTTAGAAAAAAAAAACGATAGAAGTTTCCCTTACACCCAATACAATACGGCCTTAATTATATGCCGTGTCAATATAAGCATTAAATTTTGTGCATATTACTTTTAAGTAATAAATATTTTAAGTTACTTTTTCGTAATAGGATAAGTATTATATTACTTTTTAGCAATATGGCAAGTATTATGTACCTTTTTATAATTTATAATTTGTGTGTGTATTTTGTTTTGTTCCCTTTCTCAGTAACTTGATAATTTTTTAAGAGGGGGATATTACCTTTAAACGTTCACAAAAGCATATTTTAAAAAATATTTTAAGAAATTAATATAGATTGTTAAGAGCGTTTTTTAAAGCAAACCTCGACGAAATCTCACAATAATTACTCTCTCAGCAACAAAAAATGTAAAATGTCAAAAAAGACTTGACATTTAGAAAAATGTAAGGACACATATTTTTCCTTAGGTGCTGTTTGTAATTTTTTGATTTGTTATTTGGTTCCGTCAGTATTTCGCACTTTGAAGCAACATGAAGTCTGTTGGTGATTCCCCTCGTACCTTCAAATCCATGTCAAGTGATGAGGTTGACAACTCAATTTTACAGCTCAGAATTACTGACCAAAAATATCAGGATCTTACAAAACAACAAATTATATTGGTCTAAAATGAAACAACACTGATATATGATGAGGGATTAGCTAATCACCTAGATATTATGAAGCTACCGGGTTTTAAACTAAAGTAATTTTCTGCTATTTCCGATTTTCGGGCTTGAACAACGGGAGTGGAAATTGTCTATATCTCTCACAAGAAAAAAGACTCCCAAGACACTGAGAATGAGGAAAAAAAATATGCATGAACACTTTATCAAAAACGAAGCTTCAATATAAGAAATAGATATATTTTAAGTGTAAAAGGATTTATTTAATGCAAAAATATTAAAATTTAATCTTTAAACTGGATTTTCTCGATTTCTAAATTTTCTAAAAGGATTCTGTATGCCTTAATTTTTGGGATGGGATTAGTAGAATTTATTTTGTAATGTGATGAATATTAAAAAATATTGATTTTAAATTGTTTAAATTTTTTATTTTTAAAAAATATTAAAGTATGGTACAAATTTAAAATTGGAGATGGAAAGAATACAGGCATTCTTAAGCTTTAATTTTATATAAAATTATAGGACCTACCTCTTTCGAAAGTTATATTGTGGGTAACAAAAAGAAAGCTATTTAGTTTTTATTATTTTTGTATTCATACTTTGGGCTAGTTAAAAAAATACACTAATTCTACAGCAGAATTTTTTCTTTTATTTTAAATTTTCTACTTTGCTGCACGAAGTGTAAGAAACTCATATTAAAAGGGGAAGAATTTATTGGTGTATGAGGAATCGAAAAAGTACGTCAAAATGTGCAATTTCAAAACTCCGCAAGGAACTATGCCCCTTAAATAATATTTTTTCTTCGACTTTTCGATATGCTCGTACCTCTATTTAGGAACTATCACGTTTCCAAGGAAGGCGAGCTCAGAGTTTGTGAAACACTGGTCTAAGAACTGACTCTGTGCCATTTCATCGTTCAAGTAGCTCAAGCTAGACACTATTGTAAATTTAACCATCTGTATTGGGGGTCAATAACACTCTTCTTAATGTACGCTATGAGTACAGGTCAGCCACTGGCAACCAATCGGAGAATAATGGTCGACATGGGAATATAACTGAAGACCTTAACATGTAGTGAAATGGTGGGGAAAATGGGGGTTTTTTGGGGGGGGGTATCTAAACACCCGGTCGGGAGATGCATCCATCCATATATGCTGACATCGCTCTTGCCACATCTATTTTCCTCAAAATTCGTATAATATCTTGTACAATGCCTATACCATCTTTTTCACACCCTGCGCACCGCGGACACATCTAGATGGATTTCGACTGATATTTTCGACATTTTGGCTAACCTGCACTTCTTAGTCCGATCATCATGCCTTCTGAAAAATCATTTGTAAGAAGGAACTGCTTTCGTTGATGCAATCTGACTTTTTGTGCTGCATCATGTGTGTTTTTTGAAACAAGAAAACAAAATACCAAGCAATTGCGCTGGCAGAAATAAAGGTACGAACCAAGCATGGATTATTACATTTTCATTTCAACCACAAATTTCTACGGAGGAAGATTTGGAACCTCTAAAATATTTTTGAAATGATGGTGTTTGGTTAAAAATATACCACTTCCAATTTCAAGGACTTTTCTGAATTTGAAGAAGCTTTGACGATGAGATATCGATTATTTTGTAAGATTCTAAGATTTTTTTTAGATATTTTTTTTAAATAAAGACATGTGAGACGTAATAACAATTTAAGTAGAAGCTGATTTTTAAGATGATTATAAATTATTTATAGTTAAAATATTATTAAGATTTGCTTAAGTTCACTACTTCAAAATCTAAAAAATGGTTTCAAAGATTTAAAATTATAATTTCTACAGAATTCAAAATAAGAAATGGTGATATACATTTTTCATATATAAAGAAAATACAAAATAACATTAGTCTGCTGAAAAGAATAATATGTTCACAAAAATATATAGAAAATTAGAATTTATAAATTTTTTAGTATAATTATCAATAATTAAAACCTTTCATTTACACAAATCATTCTAAATTAAACTATAAGTTAACAAAGTTTAATTAAATGTGGACGTTTTATGTCAAGAAATTTTTGCTGTTATCCGTCGTAATAAGCAAACAAAAAGATACATTTTTATTTTTCTTAATATTTTTAAGCTCTTTTACCGTAAAAATAATCAAAATATTCAATTCTTAAATTTTAATAATTTATAATGAAAACTAATAATTTTTTCTGTTAAATCTACAGCGATTACTCCTGTGTATCATATTCACATTGCCATACTTTAAAGAAATTTAAGCGATTGTTATTAATGCAGATTTCAAGGATTTTGTATTCAGTTCAACAAAAATGTAATCAATAAAAAAGCTTTGCTAAGAGAATTCAAAACTGTAGAAAATTATAATTTATTTTCTTGCCTTTTTTCATTTAAAACTAAACATTTTTTTTTCTTTTCATGTTTTCTCAGATTTTGAAAATCCAATTTCCACCTCATTTCTTGCCTTCAGTTGTAAAGGAGGAGGAGGTTCTATTTTCACCTCTTGAGAACTCATATCCCGTCCACTAATACAGCATCTCGGCATCTTTTAAATACTCCTTTATTGCTTTTGCATCTATCAGTTATTAGATAGTTCATATATGTGCTTCAAAAAATTTAATCTTCCCAAAAATTTTCAGAAGGAAGAAAAACTCTTCTTCCATGTAATTTCTCTTCTCTTTTTACAATTTTTATTTAATTTTAACTTTTTTTTAACCTCCATTCCATCATATTTTGCGTTTGTCGTAGACTCACGTGTCATCAGTTTCCTCAACCGATTACTATTTATTTATTTATTTATTTTTTGGATTCACTCCCCTCTCTCTTACGTTTTTACTGGATTGGGCAAGATGCAATTTTCCGGGTTGCTGATTAACTGAAAGGGGGACGCAGATTTTTTTTTCTCAAAAAAGGGGGTTGTAACAGTAGAAAAGAAATATAATCAATGACTCGGTTGACTCTTTCTGAGAAATTGAAGAGCGAAAGGAAAAGAAAAAGGAAAAAAAAAAGAGTGATGATAAAAAAAAAATGAGGAAGAAAATGCAGTCGGTCTTTTCCGTTGATTGAATGAGAAATTTAATTAACCGTTTAAAAAACGCGATCGGAAAATATTCATTTCAAGAACATATGGTGGGTGAAAATAATTTATATCGTCACCACGGCTTTAATGGCAGCTAAGTCATTATTCTATCCCCTCACCCTACCCCTTTTCTCATTCTGTTCCCTCCCTTCTCCCCCTATGTGAGATTTTCACTCTGGCTTCTTTGTCAAGCCAAGCGGAACGACGAAAAGGGATTGCGCTCTGTTTTGGGATGGATCTCGGTAAGGTTTTCCAATTAAACTACCGATGCAAGTAAGCGCTTTTAGTTCAAAATCTGTGAGGGGAAGAAATAAAATTTAATTGGATATACACAGTAAATGTGTCAATCTTGCCTTTAAATCATCGAGAGAGGAAAATTCTTCGGTATCGCATAAAAAATATTAAAAAAATGTTATATCTTTTTTTTAAAAAAAAATAAATAAATTATGCATATTGGGTCATTTTTTAAAGAATATATCGTCAAAATTTTATCTGGCTCTTTATATTTTGCAGTAAAGATAATTAAATCCCAAAATTAAATTCCTTATTAATTCAGCTTCACTTTTTGCCATTAAATATAATATTTATTGTTTATAGTATATTACTATTAAATATAGTATTTATAATGCTAAACTTTCGCGTTAACTCAGTGCTTCTCAAAATTTCACTATTTGCGACCCAACATTCCATCATAATTTTCATCACCCCCCCTCCCTCCATAAATGACACAACGTAATGAATTCAATAACACTATACTTTGACGCTAAAGCTACAGCACGACTTTAAACTCTAAAATGCCACTGACGTATATAAACGTCTTGCTCAACCAAAACGATAATTGTCTGGACGTATATATACGTCTTTCCGAAGTGCGATTTTTTCTGTGCACTGCTATTCTTAAAATTATTCTGAAGGATTTGGAATGAAATAAAAGGACCTTGACAGTGTGTGTGTTTGCGAAGGATTTACTTATATTTCAGAGCATTTACTTTTTTATTCCTTTTCTCTCCCCCCCCCATACATCCCATACGCTCGCCTAGTTGGAGAACGGTAGCATTGAGGAGCGATTTGCGTATCTTTTAACCGGTAGTTTAAGGATTAATTATAAACCGTACTAATTATCAAGTTAAATATTAATTTTTGGATATACTATTTTATATGACAAGCCCATGGAGTCACTGGTAATTTTTAAACTTGTTCTTAACTTAGTATTGTTAAATAAATTATGGAATACATTGGGCAGTACTGATACATTTATAAGTGTATTATATCAGTTTAAATGTGTATTTTATTTTTTATCATGTCAGAATATATTTTGTTTATTTACTTTTCATAAATTAATAACTTTCTTAAATAATATTTTGTTTTCGAATTTTCAATATACTCGCACACCCTCGCAGATTTATCATGCACCCTTGGGGAGGAGTGCCCTAGAGTTTGGGAAACGCTTCGTCAACAATTTTAACCCGTTTAGGACCTTGGTCAGATATATGTTATCACTTCAAGGAACACGGTATCATATGTGAGACTGCGTTTTCCCCGTTCTGAGACCCGTGATCACACCAGTGTGATCTGAATTTGGAACGTATTAAATTTGTAATGATTAGTAACTATAAAAGTCGTATTTTTTACAGTTATGATTTTATATGAAATTTATATGGAGTGAGAGGCTTAACATTAAAAATCACCTAGTCCTGAACGGGTCAATACCTTGTTCCTGAAGGTAATTTTTTATGTTCCTATATTACAGCTATGGTCTATCCTCAAGAGGTCTATTCTCTTTTTCGTACTGACAAATTGGCTGTTTAAGCTAGAACAACGCTTCAATACAAGGAAACATCACGACCGAATAATGTATAAATAGTCGGCTAGATAAATGAAAGTAAATGATTGTAGATGAGATTGTCAAATATTGATTTGTTCCAGTTTATACCAAGATCACATTGTTATTTCAACTCTTGGAGTTCAACAATACGTGGTATTTGAATCGTAAAGGCCGATGGGTTGCAACTCGTTTAGTGATGGAGAGAGTCAGAGTTATATTAACGTTGCCCTATAAAGCTGCACAAGGGCTGTTGGCGACTGACTTCGTAACTTCGAACATCGGTCAAGTGAAAAGGACAACATCTGAGCTGGAGCTTCTCTCTCCTAACTTCCACTCCACACCAACGGGAGGACGTTTGATCCTCGTCAGATTTAACTTACCATGACTCATTCTACGCGATGGTTTTTCAGCGGTAGAAGGCTCGAATTCATGACACGCTATCTACGGGTCTGTGATCTTGACCACTAAGTTACCGTGCACCTGCATCTTGTTCAGATAGGTACAAAAATAATTCAACCCCCTTAACTTGTCTTGTCAGCTTATCTCACTGTAATTTCTAGTGTTTGACTTAATAAAAGTAATTGTTACAATTTCTTAAAGGTAATCATTTCGAGTTTATTTCACCCATGCTGTGTCCAACATGCGTACCTGGGGAATTCTAATATTGAATGAGATCTTTACCTCAACCACCACGAGGAGGAAGCACCACGGCAGCATTTTAGTATGAAAGCGAATTTTATAAATATGGAAAAAAGTCTAAAATTAAGACGTGTTTTCGAAAGAAATTTTAAGAATATCTTGTAAACTTTAAAATTTAAAAATTGAAACTGTAAACAGCTGAAAATATAAACATTTAATATTTCTCTTCATATAATAAGTTAACAAAATAAAAATACAGATATTTTTATTTAAAAATGCAATTAAGTCAGAAAATTTCTGATCCTGTACAATAAATGGCTGAATTTAATAAAAATTATCATTGATTATGAAATAAAATAAAAATTATAAAGGATTCTCTCTCTCTCTCACAAAGATTCTTTGTTAAAATATAATTATAACTCAGTACTTTCCTCTTCTGGTATTCATTAGAGAGGAACAAAACCCAAATATCAGTAGTCAGTGTCCTACCATTACTAGTTCAGCCTTATAAATTGACAAAGGTATTCACCGTATCTTCCGGATTAGCCGGATACTTAGCCAGAAGTGAGACCACCTAAAACTTTTCCACGTTCCATCACAGTTCGGCCTTTGTCCAGATCGAAATTGAAATTCTTGTTCCTGTCCTCTTCCCTTTACCATCTGATTGATTCACCCCTGAGTGCCAGTGTCCACTTCAAAGGGGGGGGCAAGAGAAGGGGTGCATTCCTGCAATCGGCGTTACTTTGACTTCTAATTGGGAAGGAAGGTTTAATGAAGCGGCCTTCTCCCTACCCTTTCTGATTTAAATTTGACGCTCGGACGCTCTCGGTCTCTGTGTGGAAGCTAATAACGCCGCCACCAAAGAGAGGAAAGAGCTTCAATTATTTTCCCACCCTTGCCAGGATGAAAGGGATTTGCCGCCTTTTCGAGTGAGTGGACTAATCCACACTCTGGAATTTCCCATCACCGGTATACTGGTTTTCTGCTACTAAAGCACAGGTAGAGTTTGGGTGAAAACTTTATTACGAAGTTTTTTTAAGTTTTTACTTTGTATGTGCACGGAGAGGTTACGATACCGATTCGTTGGTTTATAATCGTGCCTTAAAATATTTTTACGCTATTCCTACACGGGATCTTATGCCTATATCAGTTGTGACGGCTCTATCTGAGTTCCTTCTACTAATAGTCCTTTTGAGGAATTTCTGGTCTTTAAACATTATTTTATTATAAAACTCCGCTTCGAAGAAGACGGGGTTATGTTAATTAAGACTACTATATAAAGTCTAGATTTTCAGGTTAGATATTTATATATATATGATTGACTGCTATTGGAGCAGAGATTAATCAAAGTGAAAGTGAATCGCAGATATTTAATATTTGATAGTTGAATTACTTAAGATGACGAATTGTCACTGAGATTAAATCCAGATTAAACAGCTAAGAAGTCAAAGTGACCGTCTTGAGTAAGTGTGGTTAGTATTGCAGTTTTCTCATATCTCTCTTGAGTGAGTGAGTGATTTTGGGGTTTATTGGCGCAAGAGCCGATTTCGGCTATACTGCGCCAAACATTTGTTTTAATATCTGTGGTCTAGACGGGAAGAGAATGAAAGAATGAATTGAATGACAAGAAATAGGGTCGAAAATAGAGAAGGATCACTAGGATACCCCGGGTTCGTGAAGCCCGTGTTTACCAAAGACAGTAAACCCCGTGGGAAAAGGAAAATATCACTAGGGCACCTCGGGATTGTGACACCCGTACTCATCTAAAGAAGGCGTGCCCCCTGAGGGGCTCATATCTCTCTTATCTCGTTTATTGGCTGCATAATTGGGAGCCTCTCTTAGACTGTAGTGATTAATATTGTGAATAAATTAGATTATTTTGTTAAACTATGGCTAGTGTTCCTTCCAATTCTCCCACACATTTAGACGTGCAGGCAAGACTATTACACAGTGATTCACAAACTGTGGGGAGTGTCCCAACAGTGGGGTAGGGTAACCCTACGTTGGGGACGTGAGTCTACCGAAAAGACGAAAAGAAATGATTATTCACAAATTATACATCGTACTAGTAACACAATAAAAAAACAAAATATTTTTTTACGCTGATATAATATACTGATAAATGTTTTTGTAATGTGCAAAGCACTTTATAATTGATTCATCAATATAAAATACAGAACAAGTTTAATATTGAGTACCATGGGTTTTTTAAAGGAAGGTTTAATATATTAGAAGTTGGCATTCTAATTTATTCTTCTATATTTAATTGAGATCAATATTTTCTCTTGAAAGCAGCTACCGCAGAAATTCCGGATGGATGTGGAATGAATGAAAAATGGAGATTGAAGAAATGAATATTTAATTTAATTAAAAACTATTATGCAACCTGTTCTAATTTAGAAATTAGACTTTAACGTAATACTTACCCTACTTAAAAGTAACTGCTTTACAATTTCTTATTTAAAAGTAACATATACAAAATTTAATAATTATTTTGATAACTTGTACGGTTTATAATCAAGGTCATGTTTTGTAGTTTTACCATCAAAGTATTATCATTCCTTAACGTCAACATTATTATTGCATTCAATACATTGTTATTGTATAATTTCGATGAAAATTGGGAAGCAGATATTGAAAGTTTTTTTTTGAGAAGCACTGGTCTATAATGAATTATTACTAATAAAGATGTTTTTCCTAAATTAAATGTTCTAGTATTTTCTATATTTAAGTCATATTTTGTGTACCTTCCACTAAAATCCAGAGAAATGAGCATAAATATAAATATTGATAGTTAATTAAAATTAATACACTTATTAAATTATTTTTTTATTTCATATACCTCAATAAAAATTCGAAATAACACAGTTTGCTAATTAAAACAAAAACTAAAACTAAAATTACAAACGGTTAAAAAAAATCAAATTTAGTGTCATAACTAAAAGTACAAATTAGAAAAAAAAAATCTAAAATTTAAAAATAAAAGATACAAACTAAATTTTCTTTTTGTATCTATTGGAAGTTGTTGAAACAATTATATCTATTTACAACTCGTAAGTAATTAACTTTACAGGGTTGTTTTTTTTTGTATTGGACAGATTTACTCTTGTTATTAGAATAGTGAGGGACTGAATATAAATGCTTCTTTCTACAGCAACACAAGGGCCATTGGAAAATGACCGCTTAATTTAGAGCCAGGCAAATTTTGAACTAACACCTGAGTTGTCCCTCCGCTCTCCTAACTTCCACACCATTCCAACATGATGACTTTCAGCCACGGCAGATTTAAAATGCATCATCCCCCTTACACTGGGGTTTTTAGTAGCATTAGGACTTAACGACGCCGGTCACGAGTTCATGACCATGATCACTGGTCAGCCATATAATTAGAAAAACTGACTCGAAACTAATAGACAGAAAAATTGTGACTTATGTACTTTTATAAACTTTCATGCTGAGGTGCTCAATCAGGATTGTTTGACGATGGTGGATGTCATCCTGCTAGTACATGTAGTTGTGATTAGGGGTGAGTGAGTGAGTGAATATTAACGTCCCATTGTTCAGCTACACGAGGGCTTTTGGGGACGGTCCGCGTAATTTTGAACCATGGTCAAGCGACGCGGACGACACCTGAGCTGGCACCTCCTCTCCTAACTACCCCACCACACCAACGGGAGGACGTTTGAGCTCTCGACAGATTTAACGTGCATCGCTCCCCTACACGGTGGGTCTTCTGTGGTACTGGGATCGAACTCATGACATGCTAGCCACGATCCGATGCCTAGACCACTTGGCTACCGTGGCCACGTGATTAGGGGAGAGTCACCTCAAGTATGATTTTTTACATTTGAAAATGGTTTAAGACAAAATGCCTCGTCTAATCCTTTTAATTAAACGTTAATAAGTTAATCAATCCAAAATACATTTACTATTGAATAAATTTCTTGCTCAGAAATTAAAGGGACGTGTAACACAAAATGTTAAATAGTACCTCATAGTCATATTTTATAAATTGATGCTTTGTTATTGCTAATGCCACCTGTCTGACGGTGTCAAATCGAGGCCTACGAAATTCAACGTGGCAAAGGGCTACATTTAAGTCTGTCGTTAGCCTTAAAGTTGAGCACCATGCAGGTAGGTGACAGTGCGATTTGACTTGATTTCACCCCAATTTTGAGGGATAATACTCTTGGCATGTTTAGGGGCCACTCACCTCTCTTCCCTTTTCACCAACCTCTCGAAAGGACTATCAGGCTCGACAAATATTTAGACTACCCCCATGTGGTAACGGCACTATTCATTTTTACTGCTCCGTGTTTCGAACCCAGATCTTATGGCACAGCAGCCAATGTCACTAGCCACCAGGGACGTCTTAAGGCATGGGCCAACTGGGCCCGGCCCAGGGCCTCGCCTTCTGTGGGGGCCTCGTTTCATTCTCAACTCTGTTTCAATAATATTAAGATCCAGATAAAATTAATGGTCAAATATTATTCCCGTATATATTCTCCGAAAAACAGGGAATTTCAAACCGCATGTCAACTGGCAAAAGTGGTAAGACTGTATTATTATGTGATGACCGTTGTCCATGTCTAGACCTAGGCTTAATACCATAAATAATCATCCATTTAGTCGAAATGCGGCTATCGGTCGAGCCGGTTTGTGGCTGGGTTTTTGGGATTGTGAGTCGAGCAAATTTATTTGTTTCAAGTAATCGTTTGAACGAGTATTTGGCAATGCATGCAATCTACTGTCTACTTTTAAAGAACTCAGGTAGGGCCTACTTTTACATAGGGGCCCAGAGCCTCAAAATTTTCTCTGGGTCCAGGGCCTCGAAGAGTCTTAAGACGCTCCTGCTAGCCACTATACCTGATTGGCGGCTTTTATATTTTGGAAGGCTAGTAACACAACTACACTATTTCGAAATCCTTCCTTTCATATTTTATTCTTTTTCTTAGAATCAACAATAAACGGAGAAAATGTTTATCTGATTTGTTATTTAAATCACAAAATATTCTCCCAAGAAATTTAAGTTTAGTGTTTAAGATATTTTTGGCAAACATATAGGGGTGTATTCCACAATATTCTATTCCAACAATTGCATTCTCTGAACTTTCTAATGCTTGTAGCATTATCGATCTGAATTTCATTTTGAATTTAGAATCAATTTTTTTCCTAACACTGTTTAGAACTACATGATAAGTTAATGCATAATGCATTATACAATGCTGAAGTGAAGAAGAATAAACATCATTCATTTGTGAAAATACTCCAAAGCCGAAAGAGACAATGAATTATGTAGGAGGATTTATAGTTTGGAATTCCATACACGAATTTTCTCTTTTGTATTTCTTGATGAAAGCAAAGGAAAAAAACTACTTTCTAACATTTTTTACAAGTAACCTCCCTCGTAAACGTACAATTTGAAAATGTTATTGAAAAGCATTAAGTATTGTTAAATATTAACGAAAAAGAATATTTAAATACAAAATGTGCTTAATCTATTTAATATAAATTTAAAATACCTTTTAAGTGTTTATTAAGTTACTAAGTTTTAAGAGTTATAACTAGATTAAATGATAAAAGATACATAAGTGAAAAATATTTCTTATTATAAAAATTTCTTAAATATTTAACTCCAAATAAAAAAAATAAATTATAGAAATATATGGAAAATGAATCTATGTTTTAAAATATATTGAATGCTCGTTTAAAATCTAATTATTAAATATGTTTAAATAATAAATTTATGCCTAACTCAATACAGGGTGAATCAAAAGTCTCTCCATGATTGTGAAAATTCATTACAAAATGACCTTTTAACTCCTTAATTGCAGATGAAAAGCTACGGAATTCACCCCCAGTGCCACCGTTCTTCCCACAGGTGCGCGTTGTTTAGTGGTTTATTGGGGGGAAAGCAGAAACGCGTGTGTTTTCAGCCTAAAAATTGCTTACTTTCACTGTAAAAAAAAGAAAAAGATAAAATAATAAAACGAAAATACAAAATTTAATGTCTAAAATTCAATATTATAAAAAAAAAGCATCGCTTATTTGTTGTGCGATATATATTTAAACACGGTGAACACATTAACCAGCATCCCATTCAGTCCATTGATAGTGTACAAAGATACCCAATTGTCAAACTAGTAAAAAAAATTAAAAAACTCCTATTACACACATGGTAAGCGAAAATGATAGCAAACAAATTACAGAAAATAGCACACTCAAACGAAAAAACAAGATACACTGCTTAGCTATGAATTTCATCGTCCAGGAATATGCCCCTTTAAAAAATTTTCCCCACCTTTTCTCCGAAATAAGTAAATTCTTTAGAAGCACGGCTGGTGACATTTCATTGTATTCCAAAGCCGTGGGACTAGTTTTGAACATACTAGCACAATGCAAAAGGACCTCCTTTGAAAGGACGTGTATACACGCCCGTGGCACTTAATGGGTTAATATAACAAAGTCACTTTTGTATCACTGAGTAGTAATTTTAGTAGTTTTTTCGTGCAATTGATGACGAGAGTGTTCCTCCAAAAGTGAATCAGGGAAATATTTGTAAGGAAGACGTTATTTTCGGTCAAAATGGTGTCGATTCACGAGAAAGTCCAATGCACGCTTCAGTGTCACAAAAAGAATTCGCTCATTAATGTTAAACGCAAATTTCGGCATTGTTATAGACGTGATCTCCCTGATACAAAACTAATAAAGAAGCGATGGTAGGATATATTTAAAGAAACCAGCAGCGTAACAGCACACATCTTTAAGAACACTTGATGGAAACTAGATTACCGCTCTACATTCTCAGAGACACCTAAGGGATATATGTTATAATTTATTGTAGTAAATGGTCTTATACAGAAAATTATAGCAGTGCTTACAATATATCCACACACAAACAAACATACATCTAATTATAATAGTTTCAGCAGAATAAATATTTATAATCGGAGCAAGATTTTTGGTTCATCCTGCATATGTGTTTCTTAAGCATTTAGATGAAGAATTACTCAATATAAAAACATTTTAGTACGGAAATCAGTTTAAATATTTTGCTTATGTTATTAATTATCCTCAACATTATAAAGGCAGGGGCAAACGGCTGGGTGGCCGGAGCTTGAACTTGTAGGCTCAGGGTAGCCAAATATAGTTCAGGGTTGCGTCTAGGGGTTGGAAGCAAGAATCTGAAATCAGAAACTCCCATAAATTTGCAGGATATTACCAGAAACAGGTGGAATGGCTTAGCATTCGAGTCCCGCTTACGAATTTTTATTCCTTCTATTGGCTGAATATACAACCGCGAGGACATTTAAAATCAGTCCTCTATGCGTTTCGGAGCAAGGAATGAGAATCTGAAATCGGATTTCTGGAGTTTCGGGAACTTTACCGAATAAAACCGGACGACCGTTATATGCGCGGACTGAGGTATCGGTCTAATTTGCAGACGAGGGATGCAAAAAGTGGGTCTGTGACGTATTTTGAGGCGTCCGATCTGAATATACAATATAATTCGAGAAATTCTCTTTACTATGTCAAATTATGCCAGACGACCGTATATAAGTAAACCATGGCAGGGGCTTACCTTAAAATTCTTGGAGTGTGCAAAGTGCGCTCCCGGTGTTTTTCAGGGTGGGAACAAGAATTTGAAATTGGGGTTTAAGTCTCTAATAACTTTGCCGGATAATGCCAGTCGATATTACTGCACCCCGTCTTTCCTTCAGGGATAGAACGTGCTGGAGCAGGGGTGCCAAAAGTGGTTACCAAGTGTGTCTCGGGATGGGGAACGAGAATATGGATTCTGATTTTAGAAACTGCCTTAATTTTGCTGGATATTGCCAGAATGACTTCAAATGGTTTGGTGTTCGAGTTCCACGTATGTATTTTTATTCCCTATAGCTACTAAACTTGCAGGTGCAACCTTGCCAAAATAGGATCAACAAAAAATTGCATTGGAAATTGCATCTTCAGGAATTACTGCTACTTTGTTAAATGGTGAACAAATTGCACAATTCTGCATTCCAGCTGCCAATTGACATTCATGAAAGAAAAAAACAGGTTTAATGTGTAACATTAAAAAAAAAGCAGAATGGCTACGGTACTGCAAAGAAGTTCAATCAAAATCTATAATGAGTATACTATGGCACATAACCACTGACTCAAAATTTTACATAGAACTTTGTAAGATTTAAACGGCAACGAGAAAATAGTCGGTGGTGCTGTCCTCTTACTCTCTGAAGTTTTCTGACAGACATTGCAAGTCTTTCCTCGATCTACTTTTGATCACGAGATTAACGTAATATTAAAGCAATCGTTTCTATGGCAAAACGTTGAAATACTCCGATTGACCATAAACACGCGAGTTCAATATCAAGATGATCAATCAGCGCAAATATTTCCAAACCAACCGCTGTATATTGGAACCAATGAAGTAGAACGGCATCAAAATATACATACAATGTATCAAATTTCCAGGCAATTTCTGTACTGTTCTTCGGACAAAAAAGAAATCGATTGAAAATACTGTACCGCCTAGGTAATGGCTGAATCTGTAATCATTTTTTACTTAAGCAGGAAAAAAATGTTGATGTTGATGAAATAAACTTCCAGATACAGAGGTGTTGCCAGGTGATCTAATGCCTTTTAAATCAATCGACACTATTGTTGATGAAAATGAAATTTTAAAGCTTTTGAATTCCTTAGATATATTGAAATGCCACCTCACACAATCTTCTGTTGAAGATTGGTTTACTGGTAATTCTGCTGCGTAACTTAAATCTAGTTGAATTATGTAACGGTGCACGTTTGGTCATCAAAAGAATAACCAGGAATCATCTTGAAGCAGCCATTTTGATTGAAAAGTTTGAAGGAGAAATCGTCCGGTTGCCACTATTCCACTGATAGTGAGAATCTCTAATACCATTCAAAAGACATTAATTCCCGATTCGTTTGGCTTTCACGATGACCATAAATAAATCTCAAAGCCAAACAATTTTCATTTGGACTTGGACTTAGAAAATCCATGTTTATCGCATGGGCAACTACATATATGTTGCATGCTTACATGTGAGGAAACCACCGAGAATCCATTTGCGTAAGCAAAAGACAAGTTACCAAGAAATATTTTGCTTGGATTAGTGATTAATTATATTAAAATTATGTATTGCTATAACTTAAAATGATAAAAATAATATTAAAAATTGCTAAAACTCAACGTTATTCACCTCGTTTATAAAATTAAATCTGCATATGTTGTTACTTAACAACTTCGTAAGTAATGCCTGCATTAGACTATATTTAAATAGGAATTGAATAAAATGTATAATTAAAAAAATTATATTGTTTTACACTTAATTTCAACTCTCCGAAATTGTAAGCGAAGATTAACTTGACTGCATTGGATAGCTTAGAATAGTATAAAATAAACGTATTAAAACCAAGCCACAGCAACGTGTGGCTATGTCAGCTAGTGATAATATATATACTCACGTAATGCAACTTTGAGTCATTTCTGTCCGGATAGTTTCTTAGCAAGTACTTGTAGATAGATCGCCCCTCTTTGTGTCTCCCGGATACAAGGTAGAGCATCCCCAGATTGTCTAGCACTTGAGGATCCTCTTCAATGGATAGAGCCCTGAATGAAAAAAATCAACAATGAAATTTCATTACCAGAGATGTTTGTAAGAGCATCCTCTGGAAAATATAAATATATTACACAATATTTATTTTATGGAACATAAAATAATCCACTAAAAATCATATAAGGCTTTTAAGAATTTATTCAAAGGGGAGTGAGTGATAAAAGTTCAAACGAAAAACTTAGATCCCAAGTCATAAAATGATAATTCCCGTTGTCGGATATTATTCTTGTACTTGTATAACAAAATATCTTTGATTAATTAATAAAATCATTACATAAATAATTAGTTGCAAGCAACTATTATTAACATTAGATATCCCTTTTAACTTGTAAAATTAATATACTTATATATTGGTCGTTACCCAACCACTTCACTGGGTATTACATGATGTTGCTGTTGTTGTAGTGTATGACAAAGTGCAAAGGTGTATATAACAAATAAAGATATAGAAATGAGTCAAATATTGCCAAAGGCGTGAATCACTACCGTGGCAACATCCATTGCACGATCCGAGTATAGGATGTCCATGCTGTAGTCATTGTCTATTTTAAAAAGGGCACCAACAATGGAAGGACAGTTAAAAAGATGTTTGGGATCCAGTTGCTTGCCTGGGCAGTTCCTGCATTCCACATATGATCTGGATCCATCAGGCAGAATCTTCATGCCCTTAAAATGTTTTGTCCTTAGTCTGGTTATTGTTGTTGTAATTTCTCGCTATAATTTAATTCTGGCAGCGAGAATTTTTTTCGTAGGTTTGAGGCAGAGCTTTTGTTTTGCATCAAAGACCGTAGTCGAAGAAGTTACGGGTTCAAGAGTTCTGGCTTCATTGGCAAGGAAATCGGCCATCTCGTTCTCTTCGATGTCAACATGGGCCGGGATCCACTGGAGGGTGCATGATTTGCCCAATGCACCAATGGAAAGTAAAAGAGAATTGATTTCTTGGGTGAGTCCCATTTTTCCTTTCATGATGACCTCAAGAGCAGATCTACAATCGGAGAGAACAATGTTGCCGTCTGAATTAGCGATATCTGTCCATGTAAGGTAAATATCTAGGGCTGTCCTAATTGCTATGAGCTCACACGTGAAGTTGGAAGCAATTTGCCCAGCGGATACCTTGTGCTTTGAAGTTTTATTTTCTGGGTATTTAAGAAAGACACCAGGTCCACCCTATTGCACTCTGAATCTGAAGAACCGTCAGTGTATGCAATTACTAAACGAGGCCTCATAAGACTGATAATTGTGTCCATACCTTTCCTTTTAATTGTGTCCTTAGATTCCTTTTTCGTGCAAGGCTCAAGAAGGTCTAAAAATATTTTGGCAGAGGGAGGTGGTTTGACTGGAAAGCAAGGTTCTTGAATGATTCAAGGCTTGTGTGATTCAAGTTAATGTTGTTTCTGATGTCTTTATCAAACTGAAGTGTTGAAGATCTCTTCAGCCTATTCTTAGCTGTCCAGGAGTGAAAAGTTATGTTGGAAATATGTTGTTCGCACAGCTTCTGATTTTGTTTGTAAATTTAATGGTGGCAAGTTTCCTCTGCCTTTCAATGATGGCAGGCCACACTCATTCTCAGCTGTCACATTATTTGTCGAGGACACAGCTCCGATGATAATTTTGGACGCCTATACTGAACAGAGTCGATTTTCTCTGTTGAGGTAGTAGCTGATGAGCCCAAACGGGTGCTGCATATTCGAGGATTGGTCTTATAAGTGCGGTGTAGGTATTTAGAAGTGTCTTTGGCTTGGAACCCCAAGTCGAACCGCAAAGTTTCCGAAGAATATTGAGCTTCTTTAAAGCCTTTTCGATATATTCTGTATATGCTTGGTAAACCTCAGTTCCGCATCTAGCGTTAAGCCAAGGTATTTGGATGGGAGATTTTTTCAACAATTGAGTTATTTAACCTTAATTTGGGAGAAAGGCTGCCTGTTTCTCCTTTCAGTAGAAAACACACAGTATTTGTTTTTTCTGGATTTATCAGCAATTTGAAGCTGCTTAGCCCAGTCTTCAATGTGAGAGAAATTTTCATTCAGCACATTTTCGGACATTATGATGTCAGTATGAGAGTGCCAAATGGCAATGTCATCTGCATAGCTGGCTATTTTAGCTTCATTAACAATGGGATTATCGACAGTGTTCATATAGAGGAGAAAAAGGAGTGGGCTTAGAGCAAATCCCTGCGGAACGCCTGCCCAAGATCTATGTGTCCTTGAGAACCTTCCATTTACCCTTACAGCAAATCTTCTATCTCTTAAGAAATCGTTGATCCATAGTAAGATATTGCATGAGACGCCTTAGGAATGCAAAATTTCAATCAGTTTTTGTCTCCAAACCCTGTCAAAGGCCGCAGAAAGATCAAGGAATACGGTTGTAGTTTCCTATGAGGTCTTTCTTGAAATCCATCTATGATTGATTGCACCAAATAGAAAAGTTGGTCAACAGTGCTATGCTGGGATCTATAAGCTGTTTGGTAAAAGTGTAATACTTTCCGCTTGATAAGCCATTTCATGATACGGGAATGAATTTTTTCCCCCATAATTTTACATAAAGTGCTTGTATGGGATATGGGCCGGAAATTTTTACAGCTTGCTGCATCCTTACCAGGTTTAAGAATAGGAACAATGGCAGACATTTTCCAGATAGTGGGTAGTTTGCCAGTAATCCAGGATAGGTTGAAAATCTGAAGAAGAATACTCCTGGCAAGAACACCAAAGTGTTTGATCATTGAACCGAAGATGAGGTAGGGACATGATGTTGTAGGATTATATAATTTTTAAGTTATTGTTATCTAAGTTTTCGATTGTACAGAGAAACATTATTACAACCCTCTCATTGCGAGTCAGAAAAAAGAGAAAGGACTTCAGTTTCTAAAATAAAAGTGAAACTTTACTCAACAAAAGAAACATGCTTATCAAGTTTCAAGGCTATAGGTCTAATAATTCGAAAAAAGGAAATGTTTGCTTAGAACACATCTGTTTTCTCTCTCCCTTGAGACTCAGCTTCCGGAAGCTCCCCTTCCCGTTCTCAGCATATCTCTACATATCAAAAGAAACATGCCTGACAAATCTCAAGTCTGTGATATAGTAGTCAAAGAAATTTTGTTGTATATATTTTCACATGCATCAAAATAATTTTCAATCTCTCTCTCTCTCTCTCTCTCTCTCTATATATATATATATATAGTAGAAGAGTGACGACTCACTCAGTCGTCACATCTTCCGAACTATTAGACTTACAGAATTGACATGTTGCCTGCAGGTCCATTTTGTAGAGTAGAAATCCATTAAGAACAAGTTTTGCGGGAATCAGCGAGGCGGGGAGGGCAAATTAAGGACAAATTTCTTGAAATTGAACTATTCGACCCACAAATTAGAAATTTGTCAAGAATGTTCCTTTGTTGGGTAGAGATCCACCCAAAAATGAGTTCCGTTGTAATTGACTCCCAAGAAGATTTGCGGAAATGTTATTGGTTAAAATTCCTTTCTGAACTATTACACCTAAAAATCTTAAATTTGGCTAGCAGCTTTTTCTTTAATGAGTAGAAATCAATTAAAAATTCTTGTAGTAGTGTATTCATCCAGAAGACAAAATGTTGTTTTAATGTTTTGCAAATTGGGCAGCAAGATTTGCACACAAACAGTGTTTTCTGATACAATATCAATCTTTAAGTAATAATAGACACGCCTTCGCTGTCACATCTGGACTTAAATCTGGCCATTTTCAACATCTTATATCTTGTACTTAAAACTTAACTGACTAGGCTGGGTGAAATTCTCCTCATTTTTTTCATGGCCCCTATTTATTTAATTCTGAGGAAAATTTTTTTTGCTTTTGATCTACTCTATATGTGTGACCTTAGTGTTATTTTAAAAAAATTTCTAATTTTTTTAAGTTTGGAGTGCAATACTCAAGAACTTGGTACAAAGCAATCCTGGAAAACGACCGGCGTTGTTTTAAAACAATTTTATGTGGCAAATATTGCGTCTAAGATGATTTTTTACTTTCATAACTCATTATTATCTCACGAGAGGTAATAGTTTGTCGCGTATCCTTCTAACTGTTTCTCTGAAAGATGTTCTTAGACCGAAATGGAACTAAAACTTCTGACTTCTATATTAAACTCTATCAAACTCAACTAAAAAAAATAGGTTTTATGCATTTTTTACCAGTTAAGGTAATTTCGATTTCCTTTCATCAATAATCCAGGCCCCTTGTGTTTGGATTTTACTGTCATCGAAGCAAAGCTGCCATGTACTGTGATAATTTGTTTTTTTGTTTTGACAAAGTCTAAATTTTTTTCCATTTCAGATGTTAATTTATCAAGTGTTGGATGGAAGCAAAGAGTTTTTACTGAATTCCAAACTAAAATCAGTTCAGGCTTGCTTGTGTATTTTTGTTTCAATCTTGTTCAAATACTTTTTGATTTAACTAAAAAAAATATCTGAACAAATTACTGAATTTATCAAAGAGTACATCGAAAGCATTTAAAAAACTCTCTAACCATTTCTGTATCAATTCATTCGTTTATCATTAACAATTTCATATGTTTATCAATATATGTAAAGCAACAAATTTTCTAAGATTCTTTTGTTACCTCTGCCTTTTGTGACATTGCCTCGAGTAAATTTTGTTGTTGTTGCAAAAGATTTTTTAAGAAAGCCAAATTTTTCTCAACTTGAAAGAGATCCTCAAGAAAAAGTGTCATTGAAAAGATTTGCGCTTAGTGGTATAGAGACGAGTAAAATTTTATTTTTTAATATAACATTTTCACTACACATCAAACAAGTTGTTGATCCCTGTTTGTTTTTCTCTACGAAACAGTCAAGATTCCAATCGTCTAGGCACAACATATATTCTTTAGATATTTTTCGCATGGAAGACATGAGGGTTAATTAAAAACTATTTTCGCCAATAAAATGAGAGCTAATCTACTGTTATCTGTTATCACTAACTATTACAGTAACGAAAAGGAAAAAAAGGTTATCGCAATTCGTACCAGTATGCCATCGATAACTAAAACTGCATATTTGATAGCTTGTTTAATAATCTGTAACTTATTTCTTAATGCATTATTCTGAAATAATTGAATTTGTTAGTACAACTGGTCACGACTGGGCCACTCAGAAAGGTGCGATGGGCCACATGCGGCCCGCAGGTTGAGTGCCGCTGTGTTAGAGCTTACAACAGTCAAGGTGAGAACAAATAAAAAACAAAAAATCTTACGAATTCAATTTCATGGCTTAAACTGACTTACATTTCTTCTTATAACAAGGGAATTCACCAACTATTATTTATGAATATAATAAAACATATGGTCAAAGATCCCAAAATAAATAATTTTTGCCAATTCACCATATCTACGATAAAATAGCAATCTTTAACCGAGGTGTTGAAAAAAGGAAGTGTGCAGTTGGAAGAAAGTATATATATTTTTACACGATTCTCTTTAAAAAGCTGATCATTGCATTAATATCATAATTTTTGATAAACCGAATTTTATTACAAAAATTCTCGAATATTGCGCAATAATAGCAATTTACTCAAAAAGTGAACCATCTGATCTCTTTCTCACCCCTAAGACTCTCAAAAGGTCACAGTTTACAAGCCTGAGCCTTCATTTAAATTCTGCAAGAATTTTGCTTTTGGGCAATTGGCCATAACTCTTTCGTCTGTCTTTGATGTAAACATACAAGTTGAGAAGAGTTTACTCGAGTGAGAACCAAGATGAAATTGCGGACTCTTCCACAGGATTTTTCGCAGAGGAACCCCTCTTTACCGGAGTAATTGAGTTAGAAGCTAAGATCCCGGCCCGAGGGAGCGGCCCCGAGAAAGATAATTATGATCCTTTTCTGAGAAGGATGTATCGCAGCCAAGGTGACTGCAACGCGCGATAATTCGGCACAAAAGGGAGCAGCCATAAATTAAAAAGTGAAAATATTATCATGAAATAACTTAAGTGTATGCTCATACATATAAAGCTTCCTTCGCTTAGTGTTAAAAAACTTAACACAAGTTCATCAAACAAAATTCTCTCTTGTTATATAAATTTTAATGATTATGAGACATATATACATACTTTACCAAAATGTGCTTTTTAAATTTAATAAAGTATAATAAATATAATTTTATTACTTCAAAATATAAAGCTAAAAACATCGTTAAAAGAATATGAGTCGAAAAGTGAAAGAACTAATAAACACAAAAATAAATAAAGGAATTAAAAAAAGAAAGCAGTGATATACTAAGTTATGCCTTCCACATAAAAGTATATACGTGAATAAATTTTTTTCTCATAAAACAATTACAAAAATAATCTTTCTGAAAAAACTGTTTTTTTTTCCAATGTATAAAGTAAAAGGAAATATTAAAAACTAAAAAATATATTTTACAAAAAGAAGGTATTAGTTATTTTTGTAAAAATTGCGGATTCGAACAAATTTGTTCCTTACAGAATTGAAAGAGGTTTTAAAATTATGCTGAAAAAATTAAATGTCTAATTTAAAAATAAGTCTTTTCTTGATTCTATTTAATACTAATCTATTAAAAGTATATTTTCAAATAACACTCAAGGTGTTCACACACGTACACACATATATGCAATTGTTAATACTATCTGTAAATTTTACTATATTTTTATACTCACAAAGTTTTCTCACAATAACAATTTTCTTCATTAGTCAGTTATATGATAGAGAAATTAATAATTATAATTTAGGATCTTGCTTAAAAAAGTATTAACACATCTACCACATTAGATATTTAACTCCAAAATTTTCTTCAAATCTTGTAAATTTGGAAGCGTTACAAATGGTTTTGAAATATTAATAATACTATTAAAATACTAGAATTAATTTAACTGAATGTTATAAATAATCTTAGAGAAAGAGTGTCGCTGCACAATTAAAGATATTAAAGATCCCACAAAGCAAAAGTCAAAGAAATTTATAATATTAATAAACATGATTTTTTTTCGAGATATCTTTAGTTCATTATATATTAGTGGTAAAAAAGTAAACACATATATTTGTTAAATTCCTAATAAAAGTTGTTTTATAATTATAGTAATGATATATATATATTAAAGACGTCACAACAAGATGGACTAGGTAGCAATTGTTTGGCTAATGTAACATTTAAACATTTTTATAATGTTGCCATATTTATATAGATCAATATCTAATTATTATTTTACTAAATGGTGTTTAATCTGAAACTTACTTTTCATCTTATAAACTTAATCTAATTTCATTAAATGTAACTATCTTGCAACTGAATACTTACGCACAATTTGTTGCAGTTCATGAATTAAATGACAATAGTTTTAATAAAAAAGATGTTTTTAGTTTTAAAATTATTAAAGTTTTATTTCAAAACAGCAATATTTACATACCAATACATAGGAAAGTATTATTTAAATAATTGAAACTCAATAGTTACAGATAAAACAATAAATAATACAGATTACGTTAAATAAATAACATTAAAATAATCTTTCGATGTTTAAAACATAAATACCGCATTAAACAAATTAAAATACAAAAATTTGTAACAAGTTTAAAATTAGTTTACTTAATTTATAAATTTTAATTACTATTATACATACAATGCTTATACTAAGTTGCTGTTTTGTTATTAAAAATCCATTAAGAATCTTATTTTTTATCAACTCTGCCTTAAGGAACTTGCTAATTATTATTTAATATTAATTAAATACTTCGAAATTACTTTTTAATTATCTACTGCAACTCTGAAAAAAAAACTCTTCCTGAAAGAAAAAGAAAAAAGAACCCCTCCTCCTTTTCCCGCAAGCGGGACAGCAAAGTTCAATTTGCAGTGAATCCCCGGGTCTTCTCCAGGGACTCTGTGCCATCTCTTAACCGCGACAGTGTTTGCCTCTCACTTAAATATCACCCGCGGCACGTGTCAATAGTAACAGCGACGAGTTTCCGAGTTTTCTTAAAGATAATTACGGAGGGCGGTGAATCCCGCTTGTTTAATATCAACTAAACGACGACTCCTCCTAATGATTCAAGTCAAGATGTCAGAAAAGATGGCGGACCGCCTTGTCTGTCGGGACAAGTGTAATCTTTTCTTCGTTGCTTGTTTCTCTCTGCGGAAGAAAATTGTAAGGAAGACTGGCGAGGTGAAATGAGGAAGTCTTGGAGGATGATTCAAAGCATGGACTAAATCATGGTAGTTGTCATTACAGAAACAATCGCTGCAAGCATGATAAGCGAAACTGTAACGTTTCTCACTCATTACTTATTGTTAAGAGTACAAAGTATTTGCTTCATAATAAGTTGATTATATAATGAACATTCTCAAATTTATTTAACCATAATTTTAAGTGTTTGAATTATCGAAATAAGTAATTTATATGTATGTGAAGTACAATTATTAAAAGATTTAAATAAAATAAACAATTTATTATTATATTATATTACGTCGATTTAAATACAAAAATTTCTGCAGATCATATTTCTTCAAATAATTAATAAATATTTTCATAAAAATTTAATTTTTAATGTCTAACTCTTTTTATTTTCTTGAGAATGTTATTTTATTTGAAATTTTGTTTTAATTTTTAGAAGACCAGCCACTTTTAAACATATATATTTCACTCTTTTGAAAACTTTTTTTATAATGGAATTGTTAAAATACATTACAGAAATAAAATTAACTTTATCCTTTGTAAAGGTTTTAAATTTTCAGGTATTGACCGGTATGGATTACTCGCAATTACTTTAAGTTTTTTATATAAAATGTTCTTGAGCAAACTTGATATAAAATTAGTTAATTTATAATTTATATTATACATAAGAAGAGTGGTGGGGAAAAAAAACTCCCCTTTTATATAAGTGTAAAGGATTTCTTACGATTTTGTCGAACGATTTCAGTTCTGTTTACGAATACATCTGACATTTGAGTCAGATATGAGTTGCAGGACTTTTCTCAAGTATCGAAACAAAAAAAAACAACTAAGATTGTATTGTCTTTAAAATGCCTTCTGCTCCATATGTACCACAATAATATTTTATTACCATTTTCACACACACACACACAGTCATAAGTGAAACGCAGCATATACACTGATGTTGAGAATTTCTTGTTATAGACTATATAATATCTGATTAAATAATTTTAATTTACACATTTATTAAACATTAACTAACATTCAAACATTTTAAGTGCTAAATAAATTTTGGTACATAATGTTTAATTTTTGCATGCGATTTATTTATAAAATAAAATGTAAAATGTATAAAATATCTCTCTTTTTTTTATAAACTTAACTCTCACTACAATAAAAGCTGCAATTTTTATGTACAAATCTACTTAAGTTTGATATTATTAAGTAACGATTCTTGTATATATTTATAAGACACAAGCTTTGATTGTTTTATTTTTATATTTTGGAAAAAAAATTGAAAAAACATGTTTTTTTTAAACCCATAGACCATAGACTCTCAACGTGGGCGATAACGCCCCCTTGTGGCCATTTGAGGCTTTCAGGAGGGCAGTAAAAGACCCAGAGAAAATTCGGGGGCGTTAAGACGGCGCGGAGGGGCTTCGGCAGATTT
Source organism: Trichonephila clavata (assembly GCA_019973975.1). Lineage (NCBI taxonomy): Eukaryota > Metazoa > Arthropoda > Arachnida > Araneae > Nephilidae > Trichonephila > Trichonephila clavata. The sequence continues at coordinate 71,087 of BMAO01034814.1, forward strand.
ACCAAATATAGTCTAAAACAAATTTAAAAAACACGCTGATTATATACTAACAAAAGTAAACTTTAATATTGATTACTTATTTTGGTTGTATGTATTTAAATCATTACTGTATCACATGTACGAAAATTCGAATACTTCGGTAATTCGGGAAGTGGATGAAAAACTTAAAGATTACGTTACATTTAGACCTACATTAAATTGAATGACATAGTGTATTTTAATTTCTGTAGTGCACGTGTTGTCTTTGCCTGCGAGCAGTAGGAAAAATGTTTCGTCCACTACATTTCTTTACGCATATTATCCAAGAAAAATAACTAAATACGTTAACCGGGAATTAACATGTGATTCTTTAAAGGCTGAACTGTCAATTTATATTTATTTTGAAAGAAATAATTTATTATGAATTACTTCGTATCACCTGTCTTTAAAACATATAAGCTAAAACTTTTAACTGAAGAAGAAATCTTTTAAATGAAGAAGAAAT
>BMAO01034815.1:0-15011 GCA_019973975.1 Trichonephila clavata
TTGAAAATGAATTTCAACGTTTCCACTATCGGCGGCATATCGCCTCATTTGTAACTATTAATCGGAGTAATTTCTAAAACTTTTATTTAACTAATCGATTTTCATTCTAACCTGATCAATAATCCTTCGAAAGGGGCCAGATTTAAATCAACAGATTTAAACTAAACATTCATATTTAGATTTAAAATAAACACTCATATTTATATTCAAAATAAACAAATATATTTCATACTAAAAGACACACGATCCAGATTCTCTAACAAAAAAGTTTATTTAAAATCAATCATGAGCGATTGCTTGGTAATAAATTAATTTAATATTTTAAGTGAAATATGCATGCAGGTGCAATAAATATTCTAATAAAAATTTTAATATCTGGATACGTATGCACATACGCTACAATAATACATAAGGCCAGGTATTATAAAATGGAACTGAATTTGAAAAATTACTGATTTTCCCCCTAATGGGCTGCATATTAGCAATTAAGCCTTGGCAGACACAGCAAGTACCCAAAAATGTGGAAGCTATTTCAATGGTGGCACCATTTAGTGGCGGCTCTCTCTACCAAATTCGGACGCTTGAATTAATTTAATTTAAGCTCTCGTCGTATGCTAAACATTGCAGAGATTTAATTTTGCCGAAAGTACCAGTACATATTTTTTTACATGCCACTTAATCATATGACATGAGTGCCTACTATTTTCGCATCCAGAAAATCTATCAATTCTAGCCGCGGTCGAACCCGCAACCTTAAGCTTACGATATGGGGATTAATTATATAAATGCGTTTAAATAGATTGATTCCATTTTTGGAAAATTCTTTGATTAGAAATGTGTTGCCATTCACCGAAACACAAATCCTGGTAAAAATTTAAATATGCGTGAAAAAATATTTAAGGTATCCAAATACCCTAAAACTGTGAATTTTGCCAAAAATTGACAATTTTTTTTATGATTTTATTTTATGGGTCATTTTATTAGCTTTATAAAAATACCTTTATCATTTTCCGTTTACTAGAACAGAAACCACAAGTGTTTTAGTAAAAGCAGATGCCATTACTTTAAGCAAGATGTCATACTTTAAAACGCATTTTACTCGAAATGTGATTTTTTCAAAATAATCAAACGGGGTCAGCGATTGCTAAAAAAGTTTTGAACATAATTAACTGAAATTTTTTCTGTAAGTTCTGTGTAATAGTAGAAATGTTTTAACATTCAGATCTATCAATTCCTGTTTTATTACAAAATTTATAGTCCCTTATGTGAATATAATCACTGTCTTTTTCAGCTTTTTCATATAGTAACCGAGATAAAGTGCTCTAGTTTTTGTAAAAAAGAAAATCTCTTATCTTGAAGGTCATTTCAAAATTGAATAATATAGCAACACATTAGATTAAAAAAATTGAAAATTTTTTCATAAGCCTTTGGTGCAGAATGGGCCGCGTTTATGCTAATTTTTGTCAATTTGTACCTATTTTTTCCCATTTTAGTAATAATAATTTATTTTTCTCTTCTTACTTTTAGCACATTTTTCTTAAAATGCCCTAAAAAAATCTAAAAAAATCCCCATATCTCCTTTTTTTAAAAAAAAAAGTTGTCGCAACCAGTCGGATACCTTAAGTACTTGAATTCACTGCATTAAAGGGTAAAAAAATAAATATATTTTATTTAAAGTTAAATAAAATTTAAGCCTAAAAGGAAAAAAATATATAAATAATTAAAATTATTAAGCGCTTAAGGTTTTGAAATGGCCCCTAAGCAGCTATAACAATATGAATATTTTAATATTATTTGAATAAAATAACTTATTTTCCTACATATGAGATTTAGAAATGTCATGGATAGACTTTCTTCACAAAACCAATTGACTGGAATTCTTTGAATTATTTACACACAATTTTTTTTTTCAAAACTGCTATTTACACGTAAAGAAATTTCATTCAAATAAAAAAAAAATTTTTAACTATTCATATAGTCAATAATTTCAAGATATATCGAAGAAGATTAAATTTTTAAAGTGCACCAGGGAATCATTCACGTAGAAATACAAAGACTGGGAATCGAATCCTTTGTCTAGAAAAATTTAACACATAAAATAGTTTACATTCAGACGTCTAATTCCATTCCCGGCCTTAAAATTATTTGTTAAATTTTCATTTTCTGAAAACTGAAATATATCGTTGGAATGGTGCCAATGTGTTTCTCATCTTAATATTCATTTCTGAACCTAAAAGATAGCCATTGAAATTTTAATGAACGTCTTTTGACATGAAAAACGATTTTGAACTACATTCATTTTGAAATACAATTTTGAATAACACAAATATTTATTTACAGCTACATCAGAACTTATTTAAAGTATCTGACTGGTTGCGACAACTTTTTTTTTAAAAAAAGAGGAGGTATGAGGATTTTTTTTTATTGTTGTTATTTTTAGATCTGTTTAGGGCATTTTAAGAAAAATGTGCTAAAATTAAGAAGAGAAAAAGAATTATTATTACTAAAATGGGAAAAATAGATAAAAATTGACAAAAAAATAGCATAAACGCGGCCCATTCTGCGCCAAAGGTTTATAAACAAATTTTCAATTTTTTCAATCTAATGCGTTGTTATATTTATTCAATTTTGAAATGACCTTCAGGATAAGAGATATTTCTTTTTTACAAAAACTAAGATCACTTTATCTCAGATATTATATGAAATTGCTTAAAAAAAACCCAGTGATTATATTCACATAAGGGACTGTAATTTTGTAATAAAACAGTGAATTATAAATATGAAGGTCAAAACAATTCTACTATTATACAGAACTTACATTAAAAATTTCAGTTTAATTATGTTCAAAACTTTTTGAGCAATCGCTGTCCCCGTTTGAGCATTTTGGAAAGGGAAAAAAAACAATTTTCGAGTAAAACGTGTTTTAAAGTATGACATATCTTGCATAAAGTAAGGGCATCTGCTTTACTTAAAACACTTGTAGTTTTTGTTCCAATAAACGGAAAATGATAAACTTGGTATTTTTATAAAGCTAATAAGATGGCCCAAAATAAAATCATAAAAAAAATTATCAATTTTTGGCAAAATTCACAGTTTTAGGGTAGTCGGATACCTTAATGCGTAGCATATTTAATTAATTTTGATCAAACATGCTATTTCAAAATTAATTATACTATGCATGTATAAAGCAAAATAACAGAATAAAATTAATTGCATATTTTAAAAATGAATGCAATGCGTTTTCATTGTAATAAACACATCTTAACATAGACGTATACATTCCTATTTTACGTACTTTCTCATTTTCCTTGGAAACGCTGAACATACATGAGTGTAGATCAGTGCTTCTCAAACTTTGAATATTTGCGACCCAATATTCAACCATAATTTTCATTGCGCCCCCCCCCCTCCTCCATACAAATAACAATGTATTGAATTCAATAATACTATATTTTGTCACTTAAGTTGCAATACGACTTTTTCTTAAATACCACCGGCATATATAAACGTCTCGCTCAGCCAAAATTTTAAGTGATCCGGACGTATATATACGTATTTCCGAAGTACGATCTTTTTCTGTGTACTGCTATCCATAAAATTATTCCGAAGGCTTTGTAATGCAATAAATGGAATTTGACAGTGATTGCAAAGGATTTATTTATTTCAGAGCATTTTCTTATTTATTCCTCCTCCCCCCCCCAATGCATCACATGAGCTCGTGGAAAATGATAGCATTAGAGAGTGAGTCGCGTAACTTTTAATCGGCAGTTAAGGGATTAATTATTAACCGTACAAAATATCAAGATAAGTGTCAATTTTTGTAAATTACTTTATATATGACGAGTTCATGGGTCACTAGTAATTATTTTGCACGTTTACTTTCAGTAAGTTAATAATTTTTTTTAAATAATCTTTTGTTTTCAATGTTTGAATATGCTAGCGCCCCCCCCCCTAGTAGAGTTATCACGCCTTCTTAGGGAGGCGCGCCCCACAGTTTGAGAAACGCTGGTGTAGATCAGCAAATATATTATGGTCATAATGGCTTTGTTGCATAAATACAGCAGAACGTCGTTTATCCGAACGTTTATTATCTGGAGCGTCAAATATCCGGACCAAAGTCGGGATACGTTTTCGAACACTGCAATGCTCAGCAGTTGTGCCGCGTGAGGACAAAAGTGACGGAAAAATCTAAGATGAGGGATATTTGTTGAATTTCAGTTGTGTCATTTGGTAAACATCTGAATATTAGGTCAGTTTGTTTCTAAGTAAGGGAGTATATACGGACTCTTTTGTTGATGTAGAAACCAGATGGCAATGCGATGCAGAAGACTGGATTTCAAATGCTAAATGATGACGAGATTATGACTTCCGTGCAAGAAGAATCCGACCCTGTCGATGATTAAACGGATGGAAGACGAGGACAAGAACAACGTAAGACGCGTTTTCTGAGTTAGAGACAGCTATGCAGTGGTACGAACAACCATCAGAGTGCTGTCCTACTCAACTACTGCTGCTCAAGAGAATCAGAGACCTTGCAGCGAAAAAATGAAGGTGTACAATGGTACAGCGAAAAATAAGTGCTTATTTCCACAGTAAAGGTAAAATTGCAACATTTTGCCCCTATTTTACTTTTCTTTTCATCAAGCACGTTTCCCGCATGTGTTGATTTTCAATATACCTATAGTGTCTGGTTTCTTATACTGAATGGATCGCATTCGGTATTCGGTTATCCGAACAATCGCAATATCCGAACGGTGTCCAGTCCAAATTAATTCGGATAAACGACGTTCTACTGTATTTTGAAAATTTAAATTAAATTTAAAAAATCACACACGCATGCAAATTTTCAAAAGCTTCTTTAATCTGCTGAAGCTGATTTTTTTTTTAAATAGGGAAAAAATTATCAAGTATCTATTATTTTTACAATTAAAGAATCAGAACTAAATTACAGTCGATTCTCCATTTTACGAACCTCTATTTTGGGAACCTCTCTATTTTACGAACTTTTCCCTCGAACCAAGCCTATAAAGTATATTGAAAAGGAATCTCTAACGAATTTTCCACTTAATGAACTTTTTTTTTTGAATTAGCGACTTCGTTAAAAGAGATTCTAATATATTTTCTTTATAGATCGGCACATTAAAACTAGGGATCCAGTAGCCGCGGAAAATGCTTGAGAAAACGTACTACTGAAGATATGCCTGTGTTGAAAGGCCAATGCACATTAAAATTGAGAATCAAAGTCTTCCTGTAGAGGTTGTTTTCAAGTTTGGAGAGGGGAGTGTTACTACAAATGTCGTCTGCGTCTCTTTACACAGTTAAGCTCGTCAGCAATAAATTTCAATAAAACCAAACATAAACCTAGGCAAACAAAAAATTGTATTTTTTGGAAAAAAATTGTCTTAATAATAAAATTTGTTTAAAAAAGCGATAAGTTCAACGGTCGTGGTTAAGTTTTCACTTTATTTTTTTAAAAGAAAAAACTGAATGATCACTGTGTAACAACCCTCATTGGGTTGCGGGTGTTTGGGGTTCGAGCAAAGATCAGCCATAGCAAGTTTTAAAAGGAATTTTATTTATCCCTTTAGCTTAATCAACACAACTAAAAGGTAGGAAATGTACTTAGTAAATAGTTAGAAGAGTAATCACACGGCTTAAGGCTACTAACATATAATTAAAGTTTATTTAACTTACTCTTGGAGAACTTTTTACTCCTATCATCAATTCTCTGTAATTATATTACTTAAATATACGACTTACGGTCGTAAATCTCAATCACAATTTTATCCCCCAATTATCAACTATGGACTAACCATTGACTATCATCGCATACCTAAATGTCAACGCTTAAATAGAACTCATTTAAGTAAACCCCGTCTTCTTTGAGGAAAGTTTTCAGTAGAACTTACAGTTAAAAAGAATAATTTTACCCCAGAGGATTAATGGAAAAGTCGCGGATAGACCCGTTACAACCGTTTTTAAATTTAATATTACATTTTGAATCACGTAATGCCAATTTAAGACATACATTTTTGTTAAAATTGAAAATCACAATGTACCAGACTTTCACGCACATTTGCTTAACTAACCTCTGGGGCTTAACCATTAGTACGATATTTAGTATGAAAACTCACCAAGCGAAACAGCGATGCATTCAAAAGAAGTTTCTATTCTGTTGGTTGTAGTAAATAAATGAGATGAAAATAAAGGAAATGGTGAAAAAATGATTGAAGAGCAACAGTGAGGTTGAATTGTACTACAAAAGTGTTACCGAGGCCAGAGCGACTAAAAGGAAAAAATTAGACACACTTTGCAGGATTCTGATCTTTTTATTAGAGATTTGAAGATAAATAATTTGGAATTATGATCATTATTAGAAACAAACGAGTTTCACTGATTCTCTCTTCACTATATAAGTTATTTATTTTCAATATTAACTAGTTATAGGTTGAATAATTGGTTAAAGATTAATTATGTGATATATATATCGCAATAAATATATTTCTAATTAATAAGAAGAGCATCTGCCAAATGGATTTAAAAATCAGAATTAGAGAAAGAGTGCAAAACTGTAAAATAATTATTTGCATTAGAACTATAACAGCCCCTTGATTTATTATAACTATAAGAGCTTATGTTTTCTTCAAAAAAACTTATGATCGGATTTTAAAAAAACACAATAACAGCATTAATAAATAATAAGAAGAAGAATAAATAAGAAAAGTTCTGCTATAATCATTTTATCTCCCATAACTGTAATCAGATAGATTAATTATCTTAAGCTATGAAACAATTGCTTCAATTGAAAAATGAGTATTACATGAATAACAGTTGAAAAGTCATTCAAACATCATAAATAAAGCTACAATGTTATCATTTTGTATTTAATATTTTTAAATGATATAGCATTTAGTTTTTATATTGCGATAATATATTTAGTTTACAAGAATATAAATTTTCTAATTCATCCCCTTTTTGTTACACAGTTATCTCATCATTCAAGCCAATTCCCCGAAGAAAATGTAATAGATTTAAAATAATAGGTAAAAAATAGATCCTTTTCAAAAGGAAAAAAATCTTATCTTTATAAAATTAAAAACTAACAAAAATTGTTTTGAAAATTTTCTGTAATAAAAAAAATAAGGTATTTTTAACTAAATTGATCTAAAATATTACATCAGTAAAAATAAAATAAAAAATATTATTTATCAAGAAATACTATTTTATCCCTTCAATTTATATAAAAGGCGATATAAAGACACTTTTAACAAGAAAATAAAAATTAAAAAAGCAGAGCATTTTAATCAAAAAGAAATATATATAACTAAAAAAAAACATAAAAAGAGGAAATAAAGAACAAAAAGTAAAATCAAGTGAAGAGAAGAGTTGTCGTCCGTTTCCTCAATTTCAAAAAATAACAAAAGAAATCGAGAAGAATAAAAGACCGTGAAACAAACAAATAAAAAATTGTATGTAGAACACTCAAAAAGTGCCTTAGTTGAGAGAAATAAGAAATTAATGTTCTCCAATGTATTTCTAATACACACATCTTTCCGGTGAGGCCCAGAAGGTATGAAAGCGTCGTGATCTATTCAGAACACTGCAGTACTTTTTATTTTCTTTATTTTTGGCACTCGCTTCCATATATTTTTTTTTATTCTTCTACACCAAAAAGCCCAAGATCATAAACAAAAGAATTTAGCAATTCGACAAGGGACTTGTTTTTTTTGTATGTGTGTGTGCATGTGTGCGTTTAAATTGTGTTGTGTTTTGCGTTCTTGCGGATAGAAATTGAAGTCTAGAGGGGTAATAACAATATTAAAAATTTCTATTTCCTGTTGTACAATCCTGGGTATTAAAAATTAATTTCAAATTCTCAGTTGCGTTGAATAGATGCCCAGAGCTATAAAAGTCAATGTAGTCGATGGATTTTTTTAAAAAAAAAACCATTCAAAGGAATGTAAAAAGAGCATTTTATGGTATTGGCTAATATTTTATTCAAACAAATTTTTTTTAAAAAAAATACCCAAATCGTATTGTCTGCGTTGAATGCGAAATGAAATAGATTAGAAGTTAAATATACTCATAATTAGCGTTAATAATATATATAAAAAATTAAAGTCAATTTCTACTTAGGTCAACAAAGAAATATCGTATTTTAGTTATGTTTTTATTAAATAGTTACAATTAATATATATATATATATATGTATATACATATGAAAGAATCACACAATTAAGTGACACAATAAAAAGCAATTTCCCTTGTACTCTTTACCCTTTTCCTTTCTTTATATAGACTATTATTTTTGTTTTTTACTTTTATTCATTCATTAAATTTAATTATTCTAATAAAATAGAGTAGTAGAGTTATTACCTAATGAAATAATTATTGGCGTTTTTTGATAAAATGTCTACACTTTAATGTATTAAAACATAGATAAATAAACATTTCTAAGTTAAATATTTCAAAAATCCTAGTTCTTACTCTCTGGAGAAATCTTTGCGATGTATAAGCAAAATATTATTATTATAGAAGCAACTTTCATAAAAGGAGAATGTTTTGAAAATAGGCAATTCTTCATTAATTTATTGCCAAATTATTGCATTTAAATAATTTTTTATTGTAATAATATTCTTAAAATAATGTTATTCGTGCATTCTAATCTAAGTGGTACTAAACACTAAAAAATATTCGTTTGTACGCTTTTGCAAAATCATGTTTCCGAACGTAATCGAATTCCTTAACACTCTGTGTGACGATTAATTATACCTCTAACATCATATAGGGTTAATTTTTCAATTAATATATATATATATATATATATATAATTGAAAAATTTATCACAACATATATAATTTTTATCACAACATATATAAGCTTTCCATCGGTTTCAAGAGTGTTGGATCTCCTGGAGTAAGCTTTGTGAGCAGAAGTTTTAAAATCTTTTTGGAAGAATCCTTTTACTGGGTAATTCTTTTGATATTTTTCTGCTTAAACATTTTGGGAGAATTTTTGCTTAATAGTAGTCGGTTGTTCTTTCATATTTATATGAGATTTTTTATACTTTGGATTTTTTATATTTTGGATTTTGTATACTTTAAATTTCTATTTATTTTATTTTGTCTTTCCTACCGAGTTGCAAAGGGGAAGGTTGGCGCCTTCAAACTAGTTTAACCCACTTATTTGGTCTAAGTCCGAAATTGCATTTGACTCGTTAGTTCTTATTTGTATTTCATTAGATTTGATCTTAATTTTTTTTTTTTTTTTTTTCCCCGGTTATGTTCTATTTTTTATATAAAATTTTTTTTCCATATATATATATATATATATATATATATACCTTGTTCACAATTTCAATCGTAAATAAAATAATTTTATTCATCCACTAATGTTCAAATACATTTTTTAAACTTGTAGTATATGACACTTGATGTTAATACAGCCTTTTAAATATTAATTTATTAATTAAATTAAAAAATGAATAAATAGTAATAAACAAAAATAATAGCCACATATATAGAAAGGAAAAATGGTTTGTTGTGTCCCAATGGTGCAATGGATAGCGCGTTGAACTTCTAATCCAAAGGTCGTGGGTTCGAATCCCACCTGGGATGACCTAGTTTCTGAGAATGTGATTTCTTTTTCTAAAAAATAATGTTAATTTTCAAAAGTCCTAGTTCAGGCTCTCTGGAGAAATCTTTGCGATGTATAAGCAAAATATTATTATTATAGAAGCAACTTTCGTAAAAGGAGAATGTTTTGAAAATATGTCATTCTTCATAAATTTTTTGCCAAACTAGTGCAGTTAAATATTTTTTTTGTAATAATATTCTTAAAACAATTTTATAGGTGTTTTCTAATCTAAGTGACACTAAATATTTAAAAAAATATTTGTTTGCACTATTTTGAAAAAACACAGTTCCTTAAGTAGTTGGATACCTTAAGAATTTTTTTCAATAAAATGAATTTGGGTACATTTAAACATTTCTAATGAAATTCAATGGCTCTGCAATTGATTTTAAGTTGCATTAAATTAAATAAATGCTATATTCAATTAATAGTTGTATAATTCAATACACATTGCGTTGAAAGCAATTACTTGTAATCCAATGAAGGCATAATTCCACTAAAGCTGAATTCATACAACAAATGTAACGTGCAGATTATTAAGCTTATGCAATAATGATTGGCTAGCTATTCTTCTGTACACATTTTGATTGGTTAGCATTAAATCACACTATAAATAAATTAACATCACAATAAATATGTTGTATGGCTGTTGGTGACAAGCCAAACCGCTTAGAACCGTCTGGGTAGCAGAGTGGCTATAGTCTCGAACTCGTGGCTGCCAATTCTGTTTCCACTAAGGACCCGTATTATAGAGAAGCAAATGCCCATTAAATCTGATGAGACTCAAAATTACACATTGTGGTGGTGCAGAAGTTTGGAGAGAGCTCAATATTCTTCCTCATCATTTTATTGTGGCTTCAAACTACGAGGTCGGTCACCAACAACCATACAATAGATTTAAAGTTCAACTTTATATCAAGCTACGGTGGTCTCCACCAAAGAACCCATTTCCTGTTAGGGAACCAATGACGTCTCAATGGTCATGTAGTTTCACGTTGGAAATTATCCAAGACCGTACACTCCGACACTTATGTTCTAAAGCAAGTCAACCTTTGACCTCGCTTTATCCAGCCGACAGAGCGGTGACCGGTGAAATTCCCACACCAGACTCCAACTTCAAAGTCCACCGCGTGAGGGGTAACTAGGACCAATAGCCATATAGTAATCCTTTCAATGTCCAAACAGAAATGATTCTGCCTTACGTGTTCCGTTTATGGATGTGACGTATTCCGACACCAAAAGAGAAACCAGAGATTCCCGATCCGTTACAAAACATCACAGACGCAAGAGAGACACTTCTACAAACTTCAACACAGAGTACACTCCAACGGACTCTATCCAATCAACTTCCAGATTCACTTGGACCCTCTCAAACCTACAGTCATCTATCAAGGCTCACACTTACTAGGATCCCAATGTCGTCCTAATGCAGCTTTTCCCCAGGAGTGATTCTGACTTAACAGTGGCGATAGGAAATCAATAAAACAATCATGAAATAGCGAAAAAGACCCTTTAATTTGTATCTCACGACTTTAACTTCCACACGACCATATGAAATCGAATTTACTTCAAGTCGATCAGGTATCATAAGTAGTGCAATGATACAATAATACGAAATATTATTATATCATATTATTAGAGTTATTATGGAGTTCACTGGTTCCAATATAATACCATAGTTATCACCATATTAGAATCAGAGGTTGGGAGTCTTAAACCGGATTCCGTAAAGGCGTAGTGCAGAATAATGGAGAATACCTAATCCTACCTAACCGATTCTCGTCTGATGGAGCGTGGAACTCTTCGAGGGTTGAGGAACTGCATCAAATGTGGTGTTCTGTTATCAGAACACATTGATAAATTTTAAATTAAGAGCCTTCCGAGAGATTGTCACCTTGATCAACAGTGAAGCTTTGATGCAATTATAACTGAAGATAAAACCAATTATTTTTTCTTATCAGCAGACAATTTATGCATTGGCATGTCCGTGAAAAATCACCATAGTCAGTGAAGTAGTAGTTTGTCTATTTACAGTTCATAGACGCAATACAGTGCTAAAACTTTCAATGTTTGTGACCTAAATTTCAATTATAATTTTCATGGCACCCCCCTCTATACATTAACAATGTATTAAATTCAAAATTAATCTTTGAATTAGAGCTACAATACGACTTTAATATAAACCTATAATTATCAAGATAAATACTAAATTTGCATAGAATTTTGTATAAGCCCATGTGTGTGTGGGATCGGTAGCATTTATTAAACTTTTGTTCTTAACTTAGTATTGTTAAATTAATTATCAAATACATTGTGAAGTACCAATACATTTTTAGGCATATTTTATCATTGTAAATATGTATCTTTAAATACATTTACACAATACACATACACAAAATACACATTTATTATTATTTATATTCTCAGAATGTATTTGTTTTTTGATTCCTTTCAGTAAATAATAATTTTTTCAAATGCTTATTTTTAACTTTTCCATATGCTCCCCCCCTGTAGGATTATCCCCCCCCCCTAGTGAGGCGTGTCCCACAGTTTCAGAAACGCTGACGTAATAAGAGCATCAATTAATTCAAAAAGAAAAATGTTAAAGAAAAAATAAGGAATAGGAATTTTTTCATATTTTTCCCTTCTGTAAAATTCCAAAAATCAAATTCCAAACAAAAGAATTTTGTTTTGAGTCACAAATTAAATAAAAATCAAATTATAATTTTCAGAAATAATTCAAGTATCCAAAATTAAACAATTATATCATTAAAAAATTTCGTCAAAAATACGTCGCCGAAAGCCATGATACGCAGCCAATGGAGGAAACCATTCCCGCCCATGTTTCAACTCAATAATAAAAACCTATAACAGCATTTGGCGACATTTTTTGAAATGGCGATGTCTTTTTGTTCGGTTTAATTGGTCGACGGTATAATACGCAAGTACCGAAATTCGTTTTTACGAAGCAAGTATCATTTTTCATTTGTATTACCTAAAGTAATGATACATTACTTTTAATTAAATATTAAAAGAAAGGTATTGAAACTTTAAAAATCTTTAGCGTTCAAAAGAAAGAAAAAATATTTAATTTTGAAGATGAAATACTGTAAAAGACCTTTTTATGAATTCGAAAGAAAGAATTAAAAAACAATAAATATCCATTAATATTCTCTCCCTCATCTCTTTGAAAATAAAAACTCCTATCCAACGTTAAGCTTAATTTTAATTTCCTTTTCATTCTAGAATACGCGACCACTCAAGACGTATCACCGTATTGAATTTAGTATTTCATTCATAAGAATATCCGATAATTCATTTGATAAATCAATATAATAATTTAAATTTATAATCATTAATTTTTCCTTCTCCTCTAGCAAATTCATTTACGCTGGCAAGTTTTCTTTTTTTATTTTTACTTTTTATTTAACAAAAATAAACTTTCAAACACAAATTAGATTTAAATATAGATTCTTAAACCATCTTTTAAATTTAAAAAATAGCTTCAAAATGTAGTTTATCTTTGAGATTGAAAAGTAAATAAATTTTCAGCTCCAAACTCATTCATCGTTTATTACAAATGTGCGGAATTATTAAACAAATTTTAAACTTGGCACGCATGCTTCTTTGTTGAGTGAAATATGTTAGGAATCAATTTAAGGACTTCCAAGAGGGTTGCGTGGGCATTACAGGCAAAAATTTCCGTTTGGGAACTACTAGACTTACATATCTGAAATTTGACACATATGGTCATTTTATGAAGCACCCTAGAACCCTAATACCCTAGAACGGATAATTTACTATTAAGAAGAAACAAAATTGCTATAGGCAAAATTTCTTGATTTTGAATTATTAACACATACAGACTTGAAATTCGGCACCCATATTATTTGTTGAGTAAAGATCCGCCAAGAGCGGATTTTACGAAAATGTTCAACCAAAGGAATCCTGTTTTGGATATATTAAGCCAACAGATTTTAAATTGGGCACCTATGTTCTTTCTGTTGAGGATAGATCCACTAAGAAAGGGTTTTAAGGAAACCGATTCTCAGGGGCTTGCGAGGTGTTACGTGGGCTTATAGATAGAAAAATCCAATTTTTCAACGGACTTGAAGTTTTTCAAACATGTTTCTTTTAGTTTATTAATATTCGATAGGAACGGGTTTTGAAGACATAATTTCTGTGAGGGTTACGGGCATAAAATATAAATATAGTTCCAATTTAGAATTCCTGTCCTTCTAAATCAAGGGGAGAAATAAGGATGTTTATCGATACCATAACTCAGGACTCTCTCAGTGCTATGACTTAGATAGGAATAACTGAAAATAATACATAGTCTTAGAACATTGTGAAATACCAAGCGAAGCGGTCAGGTGACGCCTAGTATGGTAAATAAATGTGTTGCTTTTATATTGATTGTAAACTTTTCTAAATAAAAACTTTTTTAGTAATAAACAGGAAATTTTTGAAGGTCGTAAAGCTAATAATTTCTTTGTATTAATAGTTAGGAATTAGGTACAGGCGTTTGTAATTTTTTTTTTTTATTTTTATTTATTTTATTTTATTATTTGTATAGCTTGAGAATGAATGCTTTTAAGTGTTTAAAGAAATCCATAAATATAAAACGACAGCATAATCAAGTTGTTCATACACAAAAAAGAACTACTCAAATGATCAATGTCGTAACGAAAAAAAAGACGCTAGTTAGACTAAAAACAAAACAAGCAAGTGAGTATCACAATTCATTTTAGAAGAAAGAAAATTTTAAATCGATATTGTGAAAATAATCGTATCGTATACAATCACGTATCCACTTATTACAAACTTTTTAAATATAAATGCGTGTCAACGATAATTAGATATTCACATAATTACACTTCGAATAGTAAATATATCGGGGGGGGGGGGCAAATGCGAAACGATAAAACTTTCTTCAACACGACTTCAACGATATGGGAAAGAAGATTTGTGGTAAACAACAATAAGTATTACTTCACTGTGCTATATATTTTCCTTGGTGTAATGAACATAACTTTAACCATTAGTAGCATGTATAGCTGATGCGTTTTTGGCACGCGAACAGAAGGAATATAAGCTTCAAGTTGATATGGTATTAATTATTCCATAAGTAGCAATGTATGTAACATTGTAAGAAATAAATATAATAGTATTGTAAGTTGAGAAAGTTCCGGAAAATTCGGAATTAAATCATACCATAAAGGAAACAATTTGTATTTTGTAAATTTTTAAATTATAGATTTC
Source organism: Trichonephila clavata (assembly GCA_019973975.1). Classification (NCBI taxonomy): domain Eukaryota; kingdom Metazoa; phylum Arthropoda; class Arachnida; order Araneae; family Nephilidae; genus Trichonephila; species Trichonephila clavata. Next base: position 14,896 of record BMAO01034815.1, read on the forward strand.
ATCACAATTTAGTTTATTGATTGAATTTTTTAATAATATACAGGATGTCTACAAACCTGATGGGCAAAAATAATGATTTATTGCATGAAAAAACAGGAAAAAAATTAAATTACATA
>BMAO01034816.1:0-63218 GCA_019973975.1 Trichonephila clavata
TAAGGGTCCCGTAGACAGAAATTCCAACTCTAAAACGATGAAAGCGCCCTCTTCTGGGAGGGGGGAATGGGCGTTCCTAAAAGAAAGGCCAAGTACTCATGAGTACTGGTCTTAATAAACGGAGGTAAATAGTTCCTTCATAAAAGATAAATTATATGCCTTTTTTTCTTCATTTTCAATATTTTCTTGACTTTGAAATAAACATTTTTTTCAGGCTATTATTTTTCCAAATTTGCATTTACTTGATCCCATTTTCTGATGATTATGTTCTGACAGCTGTCATGATAAAAGAAAATGACGTCACAGAATCATACAAGCCTCTTCTACAACAGTTGACAGAGGGATTCTAAGTGCAAAGGGAGCACGAGACAGGAACCCCCCCCCTCTCTTTCGCCTTCTATTTTTGTTCTTGGAGGGGGTCCAGTTTACAACCAACTGAAGACTATTTATATGACAACTGACCCCTCTTTTACTGCCCACCCCATGGCAGTTTTCAATTACATGAAAACTGCGCCCGACATTCTAGTTGTACAAAGAAACTGCTTTTTTTCCGCTGTTTCGTTTCTGTTTTGAGGAACATCAGTTTTTCATTTGAATTTTATAAAAATATAAGTTTTAGTTAAGGCAAAAACCTTTATATATATATATATATATATATATATATTTCTATACATTCAAAACAATTTTCTGTGATATTTTTCAATACTAAATTGCATCAAAATCCTTTTTTAAACAGTTTAATGACAAGAGAAATTTATAAAATTAATGGAATGAATAATGTAATGTGATTTAAATTATTCTGTTTCCTGAAATATTTCAGGTCAGTTCTTTATTTCCGATTCAGTTCAATAATTTTATTTAAAAACGGTTTAAGACATGTAACAAAAAAAAATCTTATATAAATTTAATAAAGTACAGTGGCGTAACTACCAATGGGCTAGGTAGTACCGTGCACAGGGGCCCTTGAGCTCAGGGGACCCTCACGCCTTGACCACCAAGCAAGTCGAGCTTGCGATAATTTCTCCCATAATTGAGGTATAAATATAAAAGATTGTTACATAGCTGTAATCATGGCAACTCCGTTGAAAGTAATTTCAAACTTGTAAGGAATTCCCTAAATTCTTTCCTTTGTTTGTGTATAGTGTTGCGAATTTTACTTATTAAAAAGTTTATATTATTTTTCAATTTTTTCATTTTTCTAATCTTTACTTGAAAATAAACATCAAGTTCCATGAAATGTCTTACCATACATCTAAAAAACTACACAGGAAGCTATTTCTTCTTGGTCATTTTATTTTTTATAACAATATGATTCATAATAAGCTATTTTCAATGTTTCACAATCTGGTATCTGCAACAGACTGGTGTAATTTTGACCCCCCTCCTCTGTTTTTTCGTGTGTTTTATTTTAAATAATTATAATAATTTTGTATTATATTTTCTTGTTTGTGCATATTCCTTTTATCATTTCCTGTCTATCACATGTCAAATCGAACCTGGGCAATCACTAAATTCACAAGAAAACTCATATGCATACATGTAAGTAGTTTGTAGCTTTGCTTTCCTATGTTCTGCAGAGCTTGACACAGGGCTGATGTGAACCAGCTTTGTATATATATATATATATATATATATATATATATATATATATATATATATAATACTCTAATATATTTTTAATTAATAAAACTCCACCAATATTCTCTCTTTTTTTTGCACCAAGACCTTTGGATACGTAGCTACGCCACTGATAAAGTATATTGAGTATTGGTTTTGGGACCCACACAATTTTTTGGAAGAACAGTTTTAGTGTTGGAATTTCTAATATAAATACAGTTACAAAAAAAAAAGGAACGAGTCTTACAGTAGTCGCATATGATGTGTAACATGACATGTTATCCTGGTAAATACGCAATAGTAAGATAAATCCTGGAAAAAATTAATCGGGTATGATTGGAAATAATTTTCTATCAAATAATTTTATCTTTAATGAAAATTTTATTTAATTAACACAAAGAGTCATGTAATTTTTTAGCAAAAATAAATATTCTTGTTCAATTTGGGGAAGACACACACACAATAGACTTATGATGACTAAAATCTGACACATGTACTTGAGATTTTAAAGTATTTAATAACCTTTGAAAAACAACGTCAATAACAGTACCACTGTTAGCTGTCGATATATTTCGGTTTGTGTTCATTTCCAGCTTGAGCTCTTCATTCAAAAAAGCTATGAGCAGACAATCGTAAAGTTACCTGACTGACAAACAGATTTGGTAAAGCAGTAATTGGTTCGGCCGTTTGTTTCTGAGAGATTTGTGTTCGTTGCAAAAAAAAAAAAATACCTGCTGCGTGGAGTTGAATTTTGTGCAATTCTTTTCGGCTGTACTCCTTCAGTTTTTAATTTTTTTTCTCACATTTCTTTTGTCGAAAATCTCGCATACATTCTGCTTTGGATTTACTCGTCTCGGTAAATCACAAAATCGTTTTAAAGTTATTGTATTCCAGATTTTAATTTCAATTAACTTTTTTCACTAATCATACTAAATATTTTTCTTATTTATCACACTAATGTTATATTTTTAATATCGCAAACAGAAACCACACACACAACACACACACAGCAATATATTTTAAAAAAAAATAAAAATAATTTAAATCAGCTTTTAAAACCGTGGAGGATTATATACCATAATGACTAAAGACGCGAGATTCCCAAGTTCAAAAAAGGTCATGAAGAATACAAAGAAACTGTAAACTCAAGTGTCATTCTGGCTATCCGATCTTGGCTTAGAAGAGGGATGGCCAACTCAAATGACCTTGCGGGCCCTTCGGAAAAACATTATAATCCTGCGGGCTGCAAACAAAAATTATATACCTTTATATTATATTTAGACCCATCACAAACATTTATTGGAATGAAAATTTAAAACGGAATGAATTCTTATTGATTTCATTATTTTTCATCTATACAAGCATAGATAATTTATAATAATAATGCAAGGATCAAATATGTCTAATTCTAGCAATAGGCAGCGCGATGGAGTTACAGGAATCGAGTGTGATGCTGCGCTGCAATATCGCACACTTCTAAGAATGTATTAAAATAAAAGAAAGGTAATAAAATAGAAACAGTTATGAAGTATATTTGTTACAAAACACTACATTAAAAACAAAAATATTGTACAAAATAATCATATTTTGTAATGAATCTCGAGTGCCGCAAAATTATTCAAGGCCGCGGGTTGGCCACCCTTGGCTTAGAATTACGAAGTCTGTCGCAAATAACATATATGGCTCTAGAGCAGTGGTCTTCAAACTTTTTCAACTCAAGGAACCCTTTGAACTTGAAAGTGTTTTTGTGGAACCCCTAGAACTAGAAAGTGTTTTCGTAGAACCCCTAGAACTAGAAAGTGTTTTCGTACAACCCCATTCCAATCAGAATTTCCCGGGATTTTTGGGGAAAATCTCTAATTCCTCAGATGTCAAACATTCAAATTGTGGAGTGAGTGAGTGAATATTAACGTCACACTGTTCAGCTACACGAGAGCTTTTGGTAACGGACCTCGTAATTTTGAACCATGGTCAAGTGACGGGGATGACACCTGAGATAGCACCTCATCTCCAAACTACCACACCACACCACACCAAAGGAAGGACGCTTGAGCTCTCGACAGATTTAACGTGCATCGCGCCCCTACACGGTGGGTCTTTAGTGGTGCTGGGCTTGAAGTTTAAAATTGTGGAACTATTTGCCTGTATTTGTACTTGCAGAGCATTCTTCATAGCGCATTAACTTAGAATTCATTTTGAAAAAAAAAAGCAGTGATGAGTTATCTTGAATAATATATGAAACACATGTATAAATGAAAATGCAAAATGTAGATACTGCTTTCCAGACAGAAATTAAAAAAAAAAAACAATTCTGCAATGTTATTTCTAAGTTGAATTTTCAGTGAAGGAAATAAAAACGGAATAAAAACATCAGTAGCAATAGTAAATAAATTAATTGAAATTTATATGTTTTAAGAAGAAACTATTAATGTTACTAAAAATATTCTTAAAATTATGGAAAACTTTCCGATTTATTTTAAATCAACAGTATTTCATCTTCGGAATATTTGAATCTTATTTAAAATGCGATGATCAATAAATGCATTTAGTATGTGGAAACTTTCACAATATTTGAAATGAACAGCGGAACAAGAATTTAGAAAAAAAGAAATACACACTTTTCTTTCCAATTCCTGAAATTCTGTCCTATATTCTTTTTTCGTTTAGCCGAAAGAAATAATCTTTTTTTTGAAGCTGCGACGATGATCCATTTTATTTAATAACTGAAATAAACTGTGCAAAATAAGTTTTAAAACAGCTGATATTCAAATAACTTTAACTTGGAAAAAAACACAGGAATTTCAATTTTGGAGATATGTAAGAAAAGAATGCGAAATCTGATTCACTTTATCCTGACGATTCAAATGCATTTAATAAATATTAATTGTTCATTTTAATTATTAATAAAATATAACTTATTTAGTATATATAAATAATTTTATGAAAGGTGGAATAAAAAACAGAGGATAGCTTTTTGTACAAAACGTATTTGTAGTTATTTTCAAGCACAGACTCAAACTTTCCCAAGAATGATGTAATTGTAAATAGTATCTTGAATGCCTATAGATTCTTTGAAAACAAGACCCATTTTGGGGGGGGGGACATCTCTGTTACACAATCCACCGAAAAGTCATAAATTACCCCCTTTCACCAAGGGAACGCAGGGAAAATTTCATGTATCCTTCCGCAAGAAGGCGGAGTTACAAGTTTACTTTCCCCTCATTCCAAATATGCAATGCTGACTTATTTAATTACTCGCAAATAAATTAGTTTAAAAATTTTAAAGTATATGCGTTTGAAAGAGCATAAAAAATAATGGATTTCCGCTGAAAAACTTTTTTTATCCGATAATTGAAAATATTTTTATGATCGTTTCAACGCACTAAATGTAAATTTTCAAGCTTTTAATAAATATTTAAAAATATTTAGAAATTTATTTTAAAAAATCGAAATCACGAGAAAGATTAATTTTTTTTTATCTTTAGGATGCATTTTGTTTCATACAGTTAAAAGCAATACCTTAGACGTAAATTGAATTATAAGAAACTCCATAGGATTAACATTACACTCGGGTTTTCGTGGTGGCGTGTCACCGGGAGCCTTAACGCTTCTATTCACCGCTAACATGACCCAGTGATGAAACGTGGGGAGTAACCGGCAGTCAAGTTAAAACTAACCCCAGGTTAGAACTTCTATTCACCACTGTTTTTCGACCTCAGGTTACTTGACTGCGGGTTTCTTAACCTGGGGTTACTGGTCGATTCTCATTGGTGGAAGTAAACCCCGTGTGACTTCGGCTGATTTCTCCGTGATCTGAACTAAACTTCTATCGGAACCGTTGCATATGTTTCTTTTTCAATGTTCTTCAAAATGAATACTTTCAAAGTTTATTTTACGCAATTTAGAAAGGGAACACTTGCATATTAAAGAAACATGCGGTTAGTTGTTTAAAAAAAAACGAAGCATATAGTGAAATAGCAAGGCAATTGAATGACAGACGGAGTGATGAATCCCCCCCCCCCCCACGAACGACAAAATATAATTCCGTCTCAATGTTATGGAAATTTTAAAAAAATTGAACAAAAAGAAAACAGCGTTTTTCGTTAAGAAAGGAGAAAAACAAGGTGTGGTGAAATGTCGTAAGAAATGGAATTTTAACGGACTTTGAGACCGTCCATTTCTTTACATACATTATTCCTTTTTTCTTAATATCCTCTCTCTTCTCGTAGCTGCGAAATTGGGCAAATTTTAAAAAAATTCATCCTAAGTGAGTGAGTGAGTGAATATTAACGTCGCACTAATTAGCAACACGAGGGCTTTTGGTGACGTTCCGCGTAATTTTGAACCATGGTCAAGTGACGCGGACGACACCTGAGCTAGCACCTCTCTCCTAACTACCACACCACACCAACGGGAGGACGTTTGAGCTCTCGACAGATTTAACATGCATCGTTCCCCTACACGGCGGGTCTTTAGTGGTACTAGGATCGAACTCATGACACGCTAGACATGATCCAAATTCATCATAAAGAGTTGAAAGAAAAATCCGAACTTTAACAGTTTCAAAACTGTAAACACTCGAAAAATCGCATACTGCGCATGCGTGGTTAAAACTAACCCGGCTGTGACCTAGGTTAGAATTTTCTAACCTGACCCGGAGTTAAGTTATTAACTTGCGATGGTGAATCACACTTTTGGCGAAACCCAGGTATCCTTCCTCTAACCGGTGGTCAGGTTAGTGGTGAATACGGGCGTAAATGAGTTGAATGAATGTTCATGGTATTTAGGTCTTGAACTAGACATGGACAACGCTCATCACATAAGTAACCACTTTTGGAAATTGACATGCAGTTTGAAATTCCCTGTGTGTGTTTTTGATGTGTAACATCTTTCCTCTCGTTGCTGGATATTTGTGGAAGTGATTTCGTGAAAAGGGACGGAAGTGTGTAACAGGAAACCGGGGAAGTGCGCTCTATTTGATTTGACCAACGAGCGTGCTCGATGCCGTCGATTGACTTGGCCTGTCCCTCCTCCCTTCATAGTTTCTTTACTTATGATGGCCTGCTTTGGACAGGGAAAGGCTTACACACCAAAATATCAATCCTTATTTTAATCCTATGGTGCCATTTTTTTTGATGAAATGGGGTTGATATTTGGGGGATTGATAGTACTACCTGTTTGGTTAGGAAGTACAAGGAATCAACCCCCCCCCAGGTGCCTTTCCACCTGGACAGCATTTTACCAATAGCTCGACACCTGAACCTCTCAGTCCGCTCGGACCTAGCTCATTCAGTCTCTCGGAGTGTGTCATCATTGTATATTCTCACCAAATTTCTTGCTCATTGGGTCATTCCTTGTATTTTATTTAAACCTTTTTTTTTCTTTTAAAACTTTTTTAAATTTGTAATATCTTAAAATGTATACGAGTCTCTGATTTGAAATTTGAACCACAGGTTCCCCTCGGCGAGATCCATCCATTTATCCACTTAGCCCTCTTTTGGTAGGCCTAAGGAAGTGCTCCAGCACTAAAATATCATGTTCCCATGTTATTCCTATGTAGTTGGGTAAAAATTTTGCCCCCCTTTGGAATTGAGCTAGAGTCTTGATATTTGGAGGTTCCATAGTATTAAGTCATATCGCAAGATATATGAGAAATCAACCTCCTCAAGTGCTCACCCCCTACAAAACTATTTCCGTTACATCTCGAATCCTAGGCCACCTTGGTCATTCGTACGTGCCTGATTCGGTAGATATCCCTGTGAGCGTTCTGCACATATAATTTTATTGCATTGATACTATTTACCCCCCCCCCCCGCCATTTCACGTTTTAAAAGTATTTTACATTTTTTAGGAAAGCATTTGCGGGAATAATATTTGACCATTAAAATCTTCCGGACCACGATCTTATAAAGACAGCCGAGAACGAAACGAGGCCTCCACCTAGGGGGGAAGCTTTAGGCCCCTGCCCGGTTGGCCCATGCCTTAAGACATCCCTGCATAGTCTGTATCTCTTTTAATGGCTCCAGAGTTTACTTATGTAAAGAAATAAAAGTTGCAAGAAGTTGCTTAAGGCTGTTTTCTCCAAATGTACGAGAGCTTGAACTAAACGAGGAGCACATTTTCGGACATAAAAATAACTCTACTTTCATGAAAATTTGTAACGTAGTAATTCATACATTTGCTTATAATACAGAATTTTGAAAATTTCAAAATATTCCTTAAGTTATTAATTTTTCCTTTTAACACGTAAAGGGATGGCTCATTTAGCGTTACGATATAGGAGAAAAAAAGGGGAAACACCTTTTATGAAAGAAAAAAATGTGTCAACTAGGATAAAAATGAATAATATTATAAAATAAGTGATTTTCTACAGGACAGTGAAGCCAGAATGTAATAGTAATGTTTCAGTTCTTTTATATCTGAAGAAATATTCCAAATTCAGGTCCTATTCTTTAACATTAACCGAAGACAGCCTTAAAAGAGAAGCTGTCATTTCCACAATTTTTTCACCCTTGGGACATACGATCTTTATTGGGAAAAATGGTTTTAGAGACTCGTGGTCATACAAAACTCTATACAGACAGCTCAGTGATATCTTAAGACTTTTTGAGGCCCTGGACCCTTACCTAAAAGTTTTCCCTGGGCATTAACACTAATGTAGGGCCCCAACTATGACCCATAAAAGTAGACAGTACATAGCATATGTTGTCAAATACTCAAACAAATCCGAAACAAATCATTTGTATGTCTTATAACCGCACAAATCGACAAAACCGACAGCCGTCTTTTGAATGAATGAGTAATAATGGTGTATGACACAGTGTTCTTCAAGCTTTTTCAACTCACGGAACCCCTAGATCTAGAGGGTGTTTTCGTAGAACCCCGAGAACTCGAAAGTATTTTCGTGGAGCCCTATTCCACCACACACACAATATATATCTTAAAAAATAATATTTTAAGTATATCCACGTTAGATCAATGTAAAGGCAATTAAAAAAGTATTGCATTTATTATTTAAAATTTTAATCTACTGTTAATGTAATTTACTCATTAACAATATTAATCAGTGATCCAAGGGTCACCTATCCATGCATTATGATTAGTAACTGTGGGATATGTGCTTGCATTTTTTCACAAAAACCGTAGAAGTCTAGATCTATTAAGATTAAATGTAATCACATTACATATTCCGAATTTAGTTTGTCTCTTCTTTGTTTTTGTAGCCACTCACCTTGAAAAATACTTTTTGCTTATACACATTGTTCTGAATGGCCTTAAAATGTTTATAGCTGTGTGAGAAATACTGTGTATTTTGCATGAATTTGCAACATAAAATTTACGATCTGTTCACTCTTACATTTAGATTTTTAACATCGAATATGTTGAAATGTTGTATATAGGTGTTTTTTCTACAAATATAAAAAGGAGCATTTTCCAACAGAAAACTTTGTAGTTTTACAAGATATTTTACTAAAGAGTATAAAAATTTTCTCGTGGAACTTAAACAATAAAACACATTCACACAATCTAGTAAATAATATATATATATATGGAAAGATAAAACGTTTTAATATTCTTTTACTGTATTATAATAAAAGTTTAAAAAAAGTATTGCAAAATAAAGTAATGTATGAATAAAATTTTCAGTTTCTTAATGACAAGGATGAGCTTTAAATTATTTTGGGTGTACAAACATTTTAAGAAACGTGAATTCATTTTGTATACTTATTTACAAGTTTCTTTTCGATTTTTTTTTATTGTGATACGTGGAACCCCAGGGTTCCATGGAACACGGTTTGAAGACCACTGGTGTACGGTGATAGGCCTAGGCCTATATAGGGAGGACGGTCATCACATGTAGCCAGTTGACATATCATCAGAAATCCTCAATTTTTCGGAGAATACAACCGCAAACAACATTTGACTTCCGAATCATGATTTTCTTAAGGCTGAGTCGAGAACGAGATGAGGTCGCAGTTGTGAAATAGGCTCTGGGCCCGGGACCATTTGGCCCATCCCTCAATATGTCTCTGACAGAGCTTAAATCTTGTTTGCATACGCATTTATAATTTTTTTTTCGAATTTTTAATTTGAATCACAGAGCCCCTAGGTTTGATTCATGAAAACCCAGGGTTCCGCGGAAAACGGTTTGATGACCACTACCCTCTATGATACATGAATATTTTCAAATATTTCAAAAGCGAGGCATAAACGACCGTATGTTCTCGCCTTTGGTTCAAAATCGACTCCTCACCCCAACAGTTGTAATCCAGGAAATGAATACAAGAGTGTGATTGGACCACAAGAGAAACAATAGCTGTGATTGGTCCTCGCAAATGTACTGAACAGCGATTAAATGACAAAACAACTCACCTAGTACCTAAGGGAATTTTCAAAACACAGCCAGAGAGAATTTTGAATTCAAATTTTTGATGTATTGTGAAAGTTTGAGGCGCCAGGGCCATCCTCGTCACTTGACCATAGTTCAAGATCATGAGACTTATCACCAATAGCCCTCATGTTACTTTTTCAGTTAGACGTCAATCCAATTCGATTTCGATTCCCTCCAATACACACAACGGTATTTGTAGACGTCCAGAATTGAACTCACAACTACACAATCCCATCGAAGCTTACAAAATCCTTCACTAGTTAACCGCAAGCCGAAGATTTCAAGAATGTATCAAAATAGAAAAAGTAATTTAAAAATTAAATCAGAAGACAAATATATAACATTTAAAATCGTAAAAAAATAAATCTAACTTTATCATTAAATTATCTGCAAAAATGTCGACTCGCTTTCTAAAAGAACGAAATTTTTAAACAAATTATTATATCAACTATTCTATCTAAAGACCTATAAATGTCAGATAATAAACATGATATACGAACATAAGATAAAAACAAAAACCACGGGTCTTTCAAAACACAATAAAGCAATAATATGAAGATATCATAAATGTTTGCAAATATTTTTGCTCAGGGGGATTTTCGTATTTGAACAATTTTGACAATGATTTTAAATAAAAGGCAAATGTTCCCTTTATGTGTAGTTATTTCATATACAGCTGATCAAATCAACAACTACCAATCTAATTCAGATGCTCTGAAAAGTACCTCAATCATGAATATTGTCATAATATTGAATCATGGGCTTCTATAGTTCCTTTCTACATTACTAGATGGCCCTGTTTGATACTTATATAACAGTAAATCGATACCGCTGAACTGAAAACATATTGAATGAAATTTCAAAGATACATTCCCTCATATTACTTTTAAATATATGTAATGATTTCCGTTAATTTCATACTAAAAACTTAATTTGTATTCGTTCTGACTCTCTAGAACTTCACGTAAATAAGTAACTGTTGCTTACCCACCTAACGGGATTTAATCGTAACTTTTACGCGTCAAAGATTACGTACTCAGCGTTTTGCCAATTATTCGTTAAGTAATTACCTTGTGCGACAGTTATCCACCAATCACAAGAGCCGTGGGCGTCATGGGAGTTTTGAACTTCTGGTTGTCATTTTGTATATGCCGAAGATCTCTGGAAAATTCTCGTCGCTTATTTTAAAATGTAAGCGCAGGAACAAGTTTTTGTTTTTAGCTTCAGGAGCATCATTCTAAACTTGTGGTGACTTATTGAAGGCTCGGATATCGGCGATCGCTGTTGCACATTTAGCACCAACCAGGGAGTACGTGTAGCTTGAGAAATGCCAGTTTATGAGGTAATCTCATATAGCTCGACTGTGGCCTTACAGTGGGTGCCAAGTCATGTTGGGATCCCCAGAAATGAGAGAGCTGACGAAAAAGCTAAGCAGGGAGCCATCGAATCGTCTCAACCGGGAGTCTCCTTGGCCCTCAAAAAAGCAAAGAGCATATTTCCACATTCATTGACAACATTCATTCTGCTGTGACCCCAAAAACCAAGAGCCTTGGAAATCCATGGGAAATTCTGCCCACTGTGGGTCCAATCCTGAGGCACCTGGAGAGAGCCCAGGCTGTTTCCCACTTTCGCCCAAACCACCGGACATTACTTTGTTGAAGTATACTTCCACTGGCTTGACCTGGCTAAAGACGAGGTCTGTCCACTCTGTGGCCATGCAAGAATGGAGGACGATTACCTGCTCCAATGCACTAGACTCGAGGAAAATACCCGTCTGACAACATCGTCAGTTGGTACTGGGAGACTCGGGGTGAAATGGTCAAGAAGCCAAGCACGGGCGTTGGATAAATAAAATAAATAAATTTAGCTTATATGTTCTGAATTGTGCCCTGTCGCTTCTACTTTGTGTTTGTGCGTGGATGTTTTCTACATGTGAAATAAACCGTCAATGCATCCAGCCTCATCTCAGTTGTAGGAAATCGACTACCACCAAATCATTAATATCTTAATTCAGTACTTCTTAAACTTTCAATATTTGCGACCCAATATTCAATCATAAATTTCATCGCCCCCCCTTCCATACAAATAACAATGCAGAAATTCACTAATACTATAATTTGACGCTAAAGCTACACAATAAGACTTTAACCTCTTAAGTACCACTGGCGTATATATACCTCTCGCTCAGCCAGCAAGCTAAATTCCCCGGACGTATACAGTGGTGGCAAAAAGTCCTGAACACACTCATTTTTTAGCGTAATTTTTGTGTTTGACTTCATTTTTCGTTGTGAAATTATCGCACTATCGTAAATATTGTTATTGATTTTAATGTATTTTTTATGCTGATTTCAAATCTACTACTAGTTTCTAAATGACTAAAATATTTTTGTGGTAAAGCTGCTTGAACACAATAATGTGAAATATGTGCAGAATAAAACAATATAGAATAACATAAAATGCAAAAAAAATAACACGAAAATTGGCAAATACAGTATATTTAATAAGCATTTTGAAAATTACATTGTTGTCACGTGTTAGAAAATCAATATTTTATGGGCCAGCCGTTTGCTTTAATTACGGCTCTACATCTTTTTGGCATGGAATGCACCAATTTCAAAAGAAGATCTTTCGTGACAATATGGTTGAAGGAAAATATTAAAGCTTCAATTAATTCACATTTGTTTGAAGGTTTTTTCTTTGAAATTTCATAACCAATTTTAAACCATAAGTTCTCTATCGGATTAAGGTCGGGAGACTGTCCTGGTCAGTTCATTCTATTCACAGTATGGTCTTTCAACCATTTCTGGATTACCTTTGCACGATGACAAGGGGCGTTATCGTCCTGAAAAATCCATGACTGATTCCCAAAAAGATCTCTCGCAGTTGGTAGCAATTTATTTGTAGTATTTCAATGTAATCCATAGCTTTCACTGTTCCGCTAATGATGTGAAGTCTTCCAACACCATGAGAAGACATACAACCCCATACTATCACTTTTGTCGGGTACTTTACTGTGGGCTTCAGACACTGAGGGCTGAATTCCTCATGAGTATGTCGTCTTACAAAGGCACTACTTTGGTTGCCAGAAATACAAAACTGACTCTCGTCACTAAATATTACCTTTTCCCAGTCTTTAATAGTCCATAAGGAATGTTCCCTTGCCCACGTCAATCGCCTCTTGCGTTGAAATTCAGTCAGTGATGGTTTTGGGCGCGCAGTACAGCCTCGTAACCCAATTTCCAGCAGTCTTCCTCTAACAGTTCTTGGGCACACACTCCCATTTGATGTCAAAGTCCATTGTTTCAAAATTTGCGAGGAATTAAGCTTTCTGTTTGAAAGTGAAATTCTGTGCAATAACCTGTCTTCACGTAAAGATGTTTCTCTTGATCGTCCTGATCGCCCCCTGTCCGCAATAAAATTTGTTTCAGAAAATCTTTTCAAAGTTTTCACAACAGTAGAAAGGCCACATGGTACTTTAGCAGCTTTAATATTTTCCTTCAACCATATTGTTACGAAAGATCTTCTTTTGAAATTGGTGCATTCCATGCCAAAAAGATGTAGAGCCGTAATTAAAGCAAACGGCTGGCCCATAAAATAATGATTTTCTAACATGTGACAACAATGTAATTTTCAAAATGCTTATTAAATATACTGTATTTGTCAATGTTCGTGCTATTTTTCTTTGCATATTATGTTATTCTATATTGTTTTATTCTGCACATTTTTCACATTATTGTGTTCAGGCAGCTTTACTACAAAAAATATTTTAGTCATTAAGAAACTAGTAGTAGATTTGAAATCAGCATAAAAAAATACATTAAAATCAATAACAATATTTAAGATAGTGCGATAATTTCACAACGAAAAATGAAGTCAAACACAAAAATTACGCTAAAAAATGAGTGTGTTCAGGACTTTTTGCTACCACTGTATATACTTCTTTCCGAAATGCGATCTTTTCTGTGTACTGCTATCCATAAAATTATTTCAAAGGCTTTGGAATGCAATAAAAGGACCTGGGCAGTGTTTGCGAAGGATTTACTTATTTCAGAGAATTTGCTTATTTATTCTTTTTCTCCCCCTCTCCCCCTTAATACATCACATACGCATACCTACATGGAAAAGAGTGGCGTTATGTAGCGAATCACGTAACCTTTAATCGGCAGTTAAGAAATTATTTTAACTCCTATAAAAAAAACTTACACTATTGTGGAACTCCTTGTGTCAGGGCTTCTCAAACATTCAGTTGCGACCTAATATTCAATCATAATTCTCCTCGCGCCTCCCTCCATACAATACCAATGTATTGAATGCAATAATACTATGCTCTGATGCTAAGACTACGATACGAATTTAACCTTTTAAGTGCCATCAACGTATACAAATGTCTCGCTCAGCCAAAGCGTTATTTTCCCTGACGTATATGTACGTCTTTACGAAGTACGATCTTTTCTATGCACTGCTAACAGTAAAATTATTCCGAAGGCTTTAAAATGCAATAAAAAGACCTTCACAGTGTTTGCGAAGAATTTTCTTATATCAGAGGATTTCTTATTTATTCATTTTCTCCCCCTTCCAATACATCCCATACGTGCCCCTACGTGGAAAACGGAGACACTGGGGAGCGAATCGCGTAACTTTTAATCGGCAGTTAAGAGATTATTTATAGAAATGATCAAGATAAGTATTAATTTTTGAATATAATTTTATATATGACAAGCCCTTGGTTTCACTAGTAACTATTAAACTTGTTCTTAACTAGTACAGTTAAATTAATTACAAAATTCATTGTGCAGTACTGATACATTTATACGCGCATTCTATCGGCGCAATTATTAATTTTATTTTTTATCATGTCACAATGCATTTTGTTTGTTTACTTTCAGTAAATTAATAATTTCTTAAAACAATATTTTGTTTTCGACTTTTCAATATGCTCGCACCCCACTCGTAGAGTTATCACACCCACTAAGAGGGCGCGCCCCACAGTTTGAGAAACGCTGTTTTAATTAAAAAAGGGGAATACTCTCGGCAAACTCATTATTGTAAAATTCATCATATTTATCAGTATAATATTCAAACAAAAATGGTTTATAAGTACTTAATATCTGCTGGACTTGAATTTAGTTTCCTGAATAGCATGATTCATTTGTTTAAAAAATGTATTCTTTTCTCAAGATTGGTTATAGTTCAAAGCTATTGCAAAATTTTTTAAAAAATCACAGTACATCGCTTTTGGAAGAAAATAGAAAACTTTATTGATTCAAATCCTACGTGTTCAAAAAACACATCGTTCGATTTCTATATATATATATATCTCTTTTTCTTTCAACAGAACTAAATTAATTTTAATTTTCCGAAAGAAAATTCCTGCTGCATTACACGTGTCACACATTAAATTGAGTGCATTTTATTTATTTATGTGCATTATTGTTGTTGATAAATATTTCCTTTCTGAAAGAAAGTTTCTAAACGCAAAAGTTGGCAACAGCAAAGCACGTGAATTGATTGGCTGGAAACACATTTTTGTATATATCATGTGATTATGACGTCACACAAACTTACGAATTGATTAGTTCGAAACAGGTGATTGCAGTTATCCTGTTACTATGACATCACTAGAATTTAGTCCTTTGAATAGAGTACAAACGTCTTTGATTTCCCTATTTTTTTCTATCCTATAGTACAGGGGTGCCCAACCCAAATGACCTTGCTGGCCACTTCAGAAAAACATTATAATCCCGCGGGCTGCGTATAAAAAAAAATATCTTTATATTAGATTTGCACCCACACATTACAAACATTTATTGGTATCTGACTACTTGCGACAACTTCTTTTAAAAAAAATGGAGATATGGGGATTTTTGTTGTTGTTGTTTTTAGATTTGTTTAGTAAATTTTAAGAAAAATATGCTAAAATTAAGAAGAGGAAAAGAAATTATTATTACTAAAATGGGAAAAAATCGGTAACAAGTTACAAAGAATAACTTAAACGCGGCCCATTCTGTAACAAATTTTAGGAATAAATTTTCAATTTTTCAATTCTGATGTGTTGCTGTGTTATTCCTTTTTTAAATGACCTTCAGGATAAGAGATATTTTAATTTCTACAAAAACTAGAGCACATTAGTTATTACACAAAATTGCTTAAAAAAGTGATTATATTCACAAAGGGGACTAAATTTTGTAATAAAACCGTGATTGATGAATCTGAAGGTTACAATACTTCTACTGTTATATAGAACATGCACAAAAAATTTCAATTCATTATTTTCAAAAGTTTTTTAGCAATCGCTGTCCCCGTTTGAGCTTTTCGGGAAAAAAAAAACATATTTCAAATAAAACGCGTTTTAAAAGTATCACATCTTGCTTAAAGTAATGGCATCTCCCTTTACTAAAACACTTGTAATTTTTTTTCAGTGAATTTAAAATAATAAACTTGGTATTTTTATAAAACTAATAAAATGGCCTATAAAATAAAATCATAAAATTTTTTTCAAATTTTGGCAAAATTCAAAATTTTAGGGTAGTCGGATACCGTAAGACAAAATGAATTTGTATTATTGTTTTCCTTATTTTTCATGCATTCAAACCTAGATAATATAATAATAATAATAATGCAATGAGATAAAATAAAGTTTTTAATTTCTTTAATTAGTGAGATATTACTAGTTTTTGCAAGTCGATCTCAATACGTGTACTTGGACACCGTAATTGATGTTGCAAGTTTTCGTCCGTTATATTTGAACTCGACTTATGTTTGATAAATTTTTTTTTCAAAAATATTAATAAAAAAAAACGATTTGAAAGATTAAGTTTATTTAAAAAGCACTCACAACTTTTTGTGCCAGATCTCTCAAATTGGAAAAATTTTTCTTTTGTGATATAAGTGTTATAAAAATCTATTCTTGAATTTGATGTTTCACAAATGAGTTTTAATGCATTATTGCACTGTGTATCAATCAGTTCCACTTGGAAATATTATGGAGTCGAGTCGGCATTGACATGAAAAAGGGATGAATATATTTCTAACATTTGTATGCGTGTTTGTCTATATAAGTGAAACGACTTCCAAAAGCAGCTGCCATTTTCCTTATTTCTTTTGCGTATTTGATGCAACTTTGAATTTTTAATTATTTCATCAATAGAAAGTGTTGAAAGTTATTATAAATATCGCGGGTAAGCCACCACTGCTAAAGTTGTTCATTGCCTTGTACCTTTTCGAGAGCGAAGAGAAATAGAAAAAGGCAAAGCATGTTCTATAAAGTAGAGCACCGAAAAATCAAAAGAAAAAAAAAGAACGTGGAAAGCCACGCGATAGAAGTGAAACTTCTTTGGCGATGTTGGCCGTAAATGCAGGAATAGATTTAATTATATTAAACTGCTGAGAACTTACTCGAACTTCATTTATTGTATGAAAATAATATTTTTATTCAATAATATTTTTATAATATTTCAATTTTCCGCATCCTCATTATCCAAGAAAGACACAATAGGTGTGTGATAACTGAAGGAGGTTATAAAAATCCTAGATTGTTGTCAATCAAGAGAACATGAGAAAACTGCATCAATCGTGGTTCCGTATAGTGTTGCTCCTTCTCTAAAATCAGTATTCTTTGTCAAATTCAGTGTCCTCTTTAAGAATTCAATGAGTGGCTTCGCTTCTTCTGAAGCAAAATTAATATTAAAGTATCCGGTTAAGATAATAGGCTTTTAATTATTATAGGATTCAATGAATGCAGCAGCCTCTGGTGTGTACAGCACTAAAACTTTATGGATAAAGATGATAAAAGCTGCGACAGAACTACCTGGTGATATATAGACTTTCGCCTGAACTTGCTGTTAGTTTTCCTTTCACGATATTGTTTTCCTCTTTTTGCATTTGTTCTAAGCATTCTGATCAGAATTAATTTTATCAATGGAGATAAAAATTAATGATATAAACTTAATGCATCACTAACAGAAGTCACTGTGTTTGTTTACAAGACGCTCTCCGTAGCTATTCTGGCGCGAACGTTAGTGACATATACACAATGCCCCAGACACTCCGGGAAAAGCCCCAGACTAACGGGAAAAGCCATATAATGATAATATTTTGGGTGCTTTTATTCGTTGAAAACGGCATGTTTTTATCACATAAAAACTACGAAAATACGCCACACGAGTTCGTTACGAGAGCAGCAAGGGTACCACCCACTTAATGTCAACAATACCTAAGCGCCTTTCGACCATAGCAGCAAGATATACTTTTGATGCACAATTCTCCTTTAGCAATCCTCCAACTTTTTCACGGATATGACGCAAGCCACGTGGTGAATTCCCCTCCCCCCCCCCTTCCCGCTCTCTTTTCCTCCCGCTCGCTATCTCTTCACTATGGGGCCGTTTCGGGGAGATGGGGGGGGGAGGGGAATCACTACTTTCGTTCGCTTTTTTACTGTTTCGCAAAACTGGGCAAATTTCCCATTCATTCCCGTGACCAAAGAAGTTTCACTTAAAAAAAATCATATTTTATGTATAAAAAAACAACCCTTTCCCTGATAAATCTGTTGCGAAAATACCTAATACTGATCTGTAAAGCATAAGTTATTATGTAAATGTGCACTAAAAATTAAAGTATTTTAAAAATCTTTTTCGATTGCCTTTTTTACAATAATCTTCATTCATAATATTCCTAATTTTGTATAATGAATGCTTAAAATAGTGTTAATAATTTATATCTGGATGTGTAACACGTTAACATTACTCTCTGTTGTATTTATCTTATGCTAAAATTGTAATATTCGCAAGCGCCGCCATTCTTGGCGATTCAATGGAAACTTGGCGAAATGTTGGTGATAGAGCCAATTTGGCATCATTTTTGGTCATCATATGGATGCTTCTGGAAATTACTGGAGAAATCTACTATCATCACAATCTATGAAGTAAGCGGATTTTTCGAGAAAAATCCGAGTAGACTATAAATAGGGAGTCGCTCGCCGAAACTGAGTTTGTATTGTTTTGACCGTTAAGGAGTCGACCAGCGATTACTTCGTCTGTTGAAAAGGATGAGCGAGGGTTTGCGAATACATTACGTATTTGTGATAGTTGTGTCTGAGTGCTGTAGAAAGCGTGAAGACCTTCTGGGATTTATTTTGTAAATTTTACTCTTAATTACCATTTTTCTAAAGATTATTCTCCACAACAAATTTTCATCGCTCTTGAAGAATGCTTTGCTCTTTGATACTGGCTGTATAAAATCCTCGAATTCCGATCCACGTCAGATCTGCGAACATTATTCTCAAGAACCAAATAGGTGCAAGTCAAAAATCGTTTAACTAAAGATGGGAGGTAGGAGATAAAAATCGTCATGCATCATATGAATGGTTTTCTCAAATGAGTAGCCTGTTGAACAATGAGCGTTTTTCAGAAGAAGCCTTTTGGAATCATTTATCATTTTCGCAATACAGGAACAAGGTCTGAAATCTTCGATTAAATAACAATCACAATACATAACTGATAAAATGATAACTCCTTTTCTAAATTTAGAGGGAAAACCAATGAATTCGCAGTTTATACATTTTTAAACATACATAATCGTAGAAGGATAGGCTTCTATGCACGTCAGCAAAAATTTATGATGTCATTAACAAAAAAACGTATTTCAGTCACGTATCTACTACACTTATTAAAATTGCAATAGATATTTAGAGTGTTTGTATGGAAAAGTATACTTTTTAAGCAAAATTTTCGGCAAGATATGTTTTATTTCTGATATCACTATTTTTACCTAAAACAGTTCCTTCATTATTAATGCATAATACTATTCCAATGTGAGAATTTTAAAAAAAAATCGATTTATATATACAATGTATTTCCACAAGCAATTCATTCACATTCCTTCTTACTATTATAAATGAAAACTACAAAGATTTATAAGTAACCAAAACACCAGGGACTTCTTAAGGCATGGGCCAACTGGGCCCAGGGCCTCGGTCACAACGGGGGCCTCGTATCGTTCTCGAAACGGCCTTAATAAGATCATGATTCGAATAATTTCTATGGTCAAATGTTACTTCCGGTTATATTCTCCAAGAAACAGGGAATTTCGAACAATATGTCAACTGGCAACATGTGATGACAGTCATCTCTGTATAGACAGTGCCGGTTTAAGCTCATTTCGAGCTCTGGGCGCAGAATATCTACCGGCCTTTTTGGCACTGGAGTATCGAAATTTATAGTCAGAAAATCTGCTTAAGGTATCCAACTACTTTAAAATTGTGAATTTTGCCAAAAATAGACAATTTTTTTAAAATTTTTATTTTATGGGCCATCTTATTAGCTTTATAAAAATACCAAGTGTATCATGTTCCGTTTACTAGAACAAAAACTACAAGTGTTTTAGTGAAAGCAGATGCAATTACTTTAACCAAGATGTCATACTTTAAAACGCGTTTTACTCGAAATGTGATTTTTTGAAAATAATCAAACGGGGTCAGCGATTGCTAAAAAAAGTTTTCAGCATAATTAACTGAAATTTTTTCTGTAAGCTCTGCATAATAGTAGAATTGTTTTAACCTTCAGATTTATCAAACACTGTTTTATTACAAAATTTACAGTCCCTTATGTGAATATAATCACTGTTTTTTTAAGCAATTTCATATAATAACTGAGATAAAGTGCTCTAGTTTTTGTAAAAAGGAAAGTATCTCTTATCCTGAAGGTCATCTCAAAAATGAATAATATAACAACACATTAAATTGAAAAAATTTAAAATTTGTTCATAAACCTTTGGTACAGAATGGACTGCGTTTATGCTATTTTTTGTCAATTTTTACCTATATTTTCCTAGTAATAATAATTTCTTTTTCTCTACTTAATTTTAGCCCATTTTTCTTAAAATGCAGTAAATAAATCTAAAAATAACAAAAACATCCCCATATCTTCTTTTTTTTAAAAAAAAAAAGTTGTCGCAACCAGTCGGATACCTTAAGTTCAGCTTATCTGGCCCCTTCTGTGCATCTCCGGGTCCCAGAGCTCACGCCCCAAGCGATCAATGGATAAACCGGCACTGTGAATAGACCTAGGCATACCACCTTACACCATCATTAATCATTCAGTCAAAAGGCGGCAGTCGATCGAGCTGGTTTGTGCAATTATAAATCATGCACATTTATTTGTTTCGGCTTATTGTTTGTATGAGTATTTGACAACATATCCTATGTACTGTCTATTTTTAAGGGTTATAGGTGGGGCCTACATCTGGGTAGAGGCCCTGGGCCTCAAGAAGTCTTAAGACGTCCCTGCAAAACACACACATTCACACACACACGCAGAATAATAGACGCTGCAACCACCTTGTTTTCCAATGCATCTTCGAAACGCCAAGCGGCTTCTCAGGGACAAATTTCGACAGAAAAGCATATCCACTCTTACAGACCTGGCTGTTGGTAAATCTTGGTCTCCTCTGCTCGATGGCCGAAGACGTGCTCAACTGTCTGCCCTACCTAGGGTGGAGGGAGTGGCATGTTTGAGAGTCATCACCGGACATGATTACCTGCAGGCCCATCTGCTTAAGATTGGCCTGTCTGATTCACCGCTCTGCCAATCCGTGCCAATGACTGGGGAGCATCTATCCGATTGCCCCTCTCTACTTCATGTTTCTCTCGCAAGAAAACTATAGAGCTCTGCTTCCTGCTAGCACAATACCTGCTTTATATTGGACTGGAAGACGCCTTATGTCCGAGAGGATGTCTGGGGACGTAATTTTTTTAAAAAAGAATAATGGATATTCAGTAGAATTGTCTTGCCTCCTCGGCTTAGAGAGTTTGATATATTTTCTAAGTTGAGAGTAATGTCGCCCTATTGAATTACGCGATGGCTTTTGGCGAGTTAGAAGAATTAGTAAAAACAGAATTTGAATTACATTTAATGTTTAATTTGTTTTTTATAAAAAAAAAGGCCATGTATTAAATGGTCCTTTTAAAAGAAACCAGATTTATTGAAACAAGTGTGGGTTTTACTCTTTTTTTTTTGTTCTTTGAGTGGTAAAATAGTACATTTATTTGAGACTAAGTGAGTGAATGAATATTAACGTCGCTCTGTTCAGGTACTCGAGGGTTTTTGGCAACGGCCTCATAATTTTGAATCATGGTCAAGTGACGAAGAAGACATCTGAGCTGGCACATCCCCTCTCCTAACTTCCACACCTCACCTTATTTGAGCCTCGACATATTTAACGTGCATCGGCCCTCTTTACACAGTGGGTCTTCAGCGGAAAAAGGCTCGAACTTATAACACGCCGGCCACGATTCTGTTACCTTGACCACTAGGCTACCACGACCACATATTTTCCTATAACTTATCTAAGAAACATCACGCTAGAGATTATTTTGAGATTATGCTATGCACATTTCACACCCATCGCATATCCCAGTGGCGTACGTAGACTTCTTTTATGGGTAATATATATATATATAGTGAGCCCTAAAAATTACTTCATTACTTGGTAGCGAGAGGGACCACACAGCTAGTTGCCAAGAAGCATTTTATTAATAAATTAATTTTAAAAAATAAAATTAATTAATAATTATGCTTTTCTTCTCAGCCTTTAGATTGAGATAAGTACAAAACCGGAGCAATGTTCTTTTCTCTTCAGAGGATCGTCTTCCGGGTGTGGCTATCCCCGCAACCTCTTTCGTTGGTCTTACCCCCGAACAAATCACTCGAGTGGCTGATCTGCAGACTCCGTGTTTAAGAGGTCATCGCAATTCCTTTCGCTTGATCTTTGGAGTGTGACTCCCCCCCAACCTCCATCAGGTGTGTTTGAAGAAAAAGCAAAAAAAAAAAAAAAACTGATGCGGCAGAAAATCATCACCTTTCCAACTAACCATTTAAACCCCCTGAACGGACCTCCTTCACGTCACCAAGAGTCTCTGATTGGTGAGCGTAGTGGATTTGCACACTGCACTCCTCGTCTTCGACCTAATTTCATTGGTTCTTTGAGACAATAAGCCGGTGCAAATGAGATCAGCTCCATCGCCATACCTTGAACACCACAAGGAGTACCTATTAATTGACTTGTCACTTTGACACTAATGATACCCTCCAGAGTATGTCTTTATCACAATAGGTCAACATTCTTTCATTCAAATAATTCGCAGCCCACGTGTGCAAAGTAACAAAATAATAGGGACTGTTCAACAGGAGTGTCCTTTCTATGAATCGTTGTGGCTGAAAGTCTTCTGGTTGTCAGAGAAGGAAGAGGAGTGGTATGAAGAAGATTGTTTTCAAAAATGGCTCTACATCTGTTTGGCCTCAGGGATGAGGAAAGAATGCACGGTTTCTTTTGAAAAAATACAATGTCCCATCTGAGCATTCTGCTCACCCTCGTCATCAAACTTTACAAGTATTATCGTGAAGTGTTCGTCTAATGAGCCGACGTTACAGTAGACGAAATAACAAGTACTACATGTAATTTTTGTTCTAAAAATTAAAAATCTGTTCTCTGGGAAGCGTTTGAACCCCCAAACCCCACCTCTGTGCATTCCACTGCATAGTCCTATTGCATATTAAAAATATAAGCAGGTCTCAGGTGAACTTACTGGTAGCCAAAAATCTAATAACGCATTCAATGACCCAAATCGTGAAGTCTTGCATTTTGGCTTCTTAGTGATAAAGTAACTGAAAAAAGTGAGAATTTCCCGCAATTTGCGAGGAAATCCTTGCACCAAAAAAAGTAAAGAGTCCTTGATCTAAAACTTCTTAAACAATTTTATTATTTTCTTCAGCAATGAAGTACATTGGACATGATTACGCGTGCTGTACTGATAAAGCAGCGTTTAGTTGTATCTTTAAAAATAATTCAATTTGATTATCAGACTTTATCGTCATCTCATTTGCTTAACCTTAAAAAAAATTCTCACCCATACACATAACACATAACACTCTCTATCTTATTTTCAATCTAAAATAAATACGGCCAAATCTACGCGAAATTCTACAACCTGCGTCGTAAATTCCTGCTTTGAACTTTTGGATTTATGGTTCGATTCATCTTTTTTAATGCTGTGTTTGTTGCCTGTCTTACTCCAGTGATAAGAAAGCCCTTCTTTTATCGAAAACTATCTATATTTTTGAACCTCAGACTGCAAGGATTAGATAAAAATAACGTTTTCGAAGAGATAAGCAATATTTTGAGCGTAGACACTTCATTACACAACGGCCTACAAGTTGATAATAGAACTGAAATTCTTAAATAAGGATTTATGTCGAAACTCTACCCACTTTGACGCATTTGTGCTAAAAAGAGAATCCAGTTTTTCTAAATGTACTTTATCCACATACAACTTTCAAAACGTTTTTTTTTCCTCTGCAGATAAAAATAAATAATTAATGATTTTTCAGCATTTTACGCAAGTTTTCTATTTATACCTAGATATATATTATTTTTGGAACTACAGTAGAACGTCGTTTATCCGAATCAATTGGGACTGGACATCGTTCGGATACGCGATTGTTCGAATGACCGAAAACCGAATGCGATCCATGCAGTACATGATACTGGACACTATACAAATATTGAAAATCATCACATGCGGGAAATGTGCTTGAAGAAAAAGCCAAATAAGTGCAAAACGTCGCAATTTTACCTTGATTGTGGAAAATAATCCCTTATTTTTCGCTGTACCATTGTACACATTCGTTTTTCCACTGCAAGGTCTCTGATTCTCTTCAGCAGCAGTAGTTGAGTAAGACAGCACTCTGATTGTTGTTCGTATCACTCCATAACTGTCTCTAACGCAAAAAATGTATCAGCGTTTGATGGACCCTTACTACTTCCGTTGTTGCTGTTGTTGTCCTCGTCTTCATCTGTTTCATCGTCGATAGGGTCGGATTCTTCTTACACGGAAGTCACAATCTCGTCTCCATTTAGCATTTGAAATCCACAGTTTTTTGCATTGCATGCCATCCAGGTTTCTGCATCAACAAAAGAGCACGTATACACCCCCTCACAAACTGACCTAATATTCCGCGCAAATGTTTACCAAATCACACAACTGAAATTCCCCAAACATCCCGGTTTTCCGGTTACTTTTAGCCTCACAGGAAACAAATGTTTAGCATTGCACTGTTCGAAAACGTATTCGGACTTTGGTTTGGATATTTGACGTTTCGGATAATAAACGT
Source organism: Trichonephila clavata (assembly GCA_019973975.1). NCBI lineage: Eukaryota > Metazoa > Arthropoda > Arachnida > Araneae > Nephilidae > Trichonephila > Trichonephila clavata. The sequence goes on from BMAO01034816.1 coordinate 25,174, forward strand.
TCGGATAAATAACGTTCTGCTGTATTTTTTGCATGAGATGTACAAGGTAAAACAAAAGTCTCGCCCTGATTTTGTGCTCAATATTTATTACGCTCAAACTAATTATAATTTGACAAATGCTTGTTAGGTTATATTGTAATACCAGTGGCGTAACGTACACCCTCCTGGCCCCCGCATCGCTGGGGGTCAGAATACTTGGGGGCCCAAGTGAGTGAGTGAGTGAATATTAACGTCGCACAATTCAGTGACACAAGGGTTTTTGGCGACTGATCTCGTAGATTTGAACCATGGTCAAGTGACGAGAATGACACCTGAGCTGACACCCCCTCTCCGAACGACCACACCACACCAATTTTGGGTGCCCAAAAGTTATGGTTTTGCAATTTTTTGTAAGATCCAGCTTGAAGCCCAAAACCTGACTTTGCAGGGAGGCCCTAATACTCTCCGTCACACAACTGGTAAGTCTTTTTTTTATGAATTTTTGGCACGTTCGCGCTGTGTGTGCCACTGACACGTTGGAGCGTCAGCATGGCGCTACTTTGTATGCCCTCACCGCTATGGGACGACGATCGATATTATAAGAAAAATGCTTCATTTTTAGAGCGACTTTGAAGGTTGAACCTAGAGAGTTTTGAGGCATGTTAGTGTAGCATTATTTTTTTATTTTATATGCTTGATTTTCAAATGTTGTGTTAAAAATTTTTTTATACCCGTTTTTAAAAATGGCGGACATTACAAGTATTGCAGGGCCCTCACAGACTAAGAAAAAGAAAGTATAAATGAAAAAATTGACTGAAGCCGAAATATTAGAATTACTATAAAAGAGTAAACACATGGGTATAAAAGGTTTTTCCGTTTTTCTGGTTTTACTACTAAAATATAAGTAACGCGTTTTTGTTCATTTAAACACTATTTTTTAATTCCACTTCTGAGGATGGATATATCAATTAAACTGGCAGCGAACGTGTTAAAGGACGATTTACATCAATAAATTTCAACGTGTGTCCTCCTTGGTAGCTACCTCCTAATTCTAATTTTAGATAAAATTACTTGTTCTCTTAGATATTTTTTTTAAAATTTTGATTTAATTTATTATTTTTTTAAAATCATATATAATCTTAGTGTCCCTAAGATAATGGTAGTATGTTTACAATTCTTAATTTATTATTTCTATTCTTTAAATACTTTTGCTAAGTGCTACTTTTCAGCCATTGCTATGCTTTGAACTTGTATTTGGGTCCAGAATCTGGTAATAACTTGTTTATTGTTCTCAGATTTAGTGAGAGCTGTGCATTTCTGTATGCAATTTTTAGGTAAGTTACCTTTTTCTCATAATGGATTTGGATTTTCTATCCATTATTTTCAATAGGCTTTTGCTCAGTATTATTAACAGAAAGGGGGAAGGTTGGCTTGCCACAAAACATGTTCAACCCCACTTTTATATAAATTATTTTATATTTAAGCTGTCCTAAGTCAGCAATGTTGATAATTCTGTAGCATTCGTTCTTTTATATTTTTATATTTAACTCTATTATTTTAATTTTTCATATTTCCTTTTAAATTCTGATGTCTGGTTACCTTGCAATTTCAATTCTTTTCAGTTTTAATCATGTTTATTCATCTCTCTCTTGTAGAGAAATTTTGATTATATATATATATATAAGCGGTATTCCAGTTCCCACCAAGTGTTCTTTAACATGTCTTGCGCTTTGTAAGCATGCACCCTTTCATGAAGAATTCTTACCAAATTTTCTTGCGATATATGAAGTTCATGTGATGCTTCACAAGTTGATTAGATTGAAACGGTTTATGAATGCTTCACTCACACTCGGCCTGCCACTTCTAGGAAGATCCTTAACGCTAAATATTTCTTTAAACTTTGCATACTTCCTCAAAAATGTTCTCCGGAATCACTCTTGAAGAAGCATTCGCGCCATTTACTGCACAAAAAACTACTAAAACTGACCTATTCAATGATACAAATGTTACATGATTATATTAAACGGTTATTTTGTAATGAGTTTTTATAATCCGGGCAAGACTTTTGGTTCACCCTGTATTTCCATTCTTTCATGTTTCACTTTCAATACCATTAAAAGTTCGGTGGTGCACGGGGTTTATAAATGTTTTAAAAAAAATACCATTAAAAGACATCTTTTTTTACATTATCATGAATTATGTTCAGAATCGTATCAATTTTGGCAATGAAAGAAGAGGGAGACTGGATCCAAGTTTTTGTAAACATTTACGGTTCAAGTCATGCAAAAGAAATGTGTTCGAAGATGAGAAATGAAGAGCTTCTAATTTCTATGAGCCTAGACTTTGTTTGTTTATTAAGTATTTTCCAACCACCTAATTCAGTTCCTTTTGAAAGTTTGCTTAAGAACACTGCTAATAATATATCTCGTTATTTTGAACCGGGTCACATGACGAAGTCGACACTCAAACTAGCACCCCACTCTATGCCAAAAATATATTTTCAATTTTCTGTCTCTCCTGGAATTTTCTAAAGGGCGCATTTCCACCACAAGTGTAAGTAGATAGTGGTGCCCGATCCGTATTTAATTTGCATACAGTTTCGTATAAATTTATAACCCCCCCCCCCGTGACATCGTCATTATCCTGCCGAGCTCTAAAGATTTCGAGTAATGACGACTTCCCAACAATTACACACAGGGACGTCTTAAGACTTCTTGATACCCCGAGCCCCTTCTGTGACGCAAAAAGTAGACAGTATATAGCAGAGCTCCCCAAATCCACCACCGTAGATCGATCAACGTTTGACAGTTTTACCACATCCTGCTGAGGAAGAAAGGGGGAAACCTTAATTGTTTATATTTTGGAATTTTTTGATTCGATAATTTTAATTTAGTTATATTTTAATATGTTTTCAGAATTAAATACAGTTACACCAAAAAGATGAATATAAAGCCGTGCTTCTCAAACTTTTAACATCAGTGGCCCAATTTTCAGTCATAATTTTCATCGCGTCCCCCCTTCTTACAATAACAATGTATTGATTGCAGTTATAATGTACAATGATGGTAAAACTACAATCAGGGATGTCTTAAGACTCTTTGAGACCCTGGGCTCCTATGCAAAAGTAGGCCCGGCCTCAGATCTATAAAAATAAACAATATTCAGCATGCATTGTCAAGTACTAGCTCAAACGGTAATTTGATTCGTACGACGCACTTCATGGTGCTCAAAACCCTAGGCACAAACCGGCTCACCCGATGGCCTCATTTCGACTAAATGAATTGGGTGAATGTGTATGGTATTAGGCCTAGATATGGACAATGGTCATCACATAGTAATGCAATCTTACCACTTAAGCCAATTGACATGCAGTTTGAAATTCCCTATTTTTCGGAGAATATGTACGGGAATAATATTTGACCACATTAAAATTACCCTTATCATGATCTTAATAAGACGGAGTAGGGAACGAAACGAGGCCCCACCGACAGCGTGACCCTGGGTCGGGTCCATGCCTTAAGACGTCCCTGACTACAATACAATACGACTTTAATTATAAACTGCACTAAAATTATCAAAATAAATATTAAGTTTTGTATATTACAAGCCCAGGGGAGTCGCTAGTTATTACTAAATTTGTTTTTAATTGTATATTGATAAATTAATTATCAAATACTTTGTGCAGTACTGATACATTTGTAAGTGTTGTGTATTATATCAGTAAGAATGTGTATTTCATTTTTTTTATTATATAAGAATATATTTTACTTTGTAATTATTTTAAATTGTAAATTATTTTATCAAATTGATAATTATTTTAAATCTTTTATTTTCCATTTTTCGCTATATACTCGCTTCCCCAAGTAGGGTTATTATTGCCCTCCTGGGGGGGGGGCGCACTCACAGTTTGAAAAACGCTGATATAAAGCGATTTCTAAGGAAAGTTGCACAAACCCGAGAGAAATACACCACGGTAAATAGAAATAATTTAATGCTTCTTTGGGTGGCTCAGTACCATTTAATTCACGGCCCAGGGTTGGGGACCACTGGATATGTTGTCCGTTTTAAACAGTAACCTGAAACAAAATAAATGTTAATGACTTCACAAACTTAGGTACAAGCCGGCTGAACCAAATGCCACCTTTCGACTTAATGAGCAATGATAGTGTATGGTGGTAGGCCTATGCCTAGACACGGACGACCATCATCACAGAATTGTGCGTTCTTGCTTCAGTTAAAATATAGTTAGAAATTCCCGAATTTTCGTAGAACATGTCCAGGAACAACATTCGACCATTAAAATTATTCGAACCTTGGCCTTATTGAGGGTCAGTCAAGAACGAGACGAGGCCCTGGGTTCAGTTGACCTATGCCTTAAGACACGTCTCTGATTACACACTGTTTTAACACGGAAGAAAAAATCCACTGTATCATGAACTCTAATTACAATCCGGAGCTTGAGAGTCCACAAGACTCAGATGCCTAGTGCTTTTATCACTGTCGCTCTTATTCAAAACGGAGGGGATTGTAAGGTTGGTGTCAGCATGATTTTAAGGTATCCGACAACCCTAAAATTGTGAATTTAACCAAAAACTGACAAATTTGTTTTTATGGTTTTAATTTTTAGACCATCTTATTAGCTTTATAAAAAATACCAACTGTATTACTTTAGAACAAATAGATTACTTTATTACTTACTAGAACAAAAACTACAAGTGTTTAAGTTAAAGCAGATGGCATTACTTGAAGAGCAAGATATATGATGTCATACTTTGAAATGAGTTTTACTCGAAATGTGTTTTTTTTAAAGGCTCAAACGTGACAACGATTGCTCAAAACGTTTTGAAAATAATTAACTGAATTTTTTTAGTGTGTGTTTGTTCTGTATAATAGTAGAAGTGTTTTACCTTCAGATTTATCACTGTTTTACTACAAAATTTACAGTCCCTTATGTTATTATCATCACTTTTATTTTAAGCAATTTCATATAATAACTAAGATAAAGTGCTCCATTTTTTGAAAAAAACAAACAAAATATCTCTTATATCCTGAAGGTCATTTTAAAAATGAATAACATAGCAACACATCAGAATTGAAAAACTGATAATTTGTCCATAAACTTTCACTACAGTATGGGCTTCGTTTATGTTATTTTTTTGTAAATTTTTATCGATTTGTTCCCTTTTTAGTAATAATAATTTCTTTTTCTCAAATTAATTTTAGCATATTTTTCTTAAAATGTACCAAACAAACCTAGGAAAACCACGAAAAATCCCCATATATCATTTAAAAAAAAAAAAAAGCTGTGGCAACCAGTTGGTAATATCAGAGCGTAATTTAACCCTTTAAGACTATAAGGGAAGCATTTTCACTCCTTTTAAAATTAGTTACTGTCGTATTTAATTAGAATCTTATTTACATTTTTATACAAATGTCCAAATAGAATATATACCAAAAGCAATTAAGTTATTGGGAACCTTTAGAAAAAAAACTGTCGAATCAACTGTCACTAGTGATAAAACATCTGCGGACTGTATTTTTATTTTTTATTACTTATTCAAGTTTATTGTGTCGTGTAATAATATACAGTTGGACCTCTATTAGATGAAATTTCTAAATCCTTGAAAAAGAGTTCGTTATGTAGAAAATTTGTTCAGTAGAGATTTTCTTTCAGTATACTTTATAAAACCCCAATTTTAAATACAAAAACACAATATACTATTAAAAAAGCAATTATTCACACCATTTTTTATAAAATAAAGAGATATTAAATCTCTTTTTGTTTTATATATCCTATCCATCAAAAAGAAATCTGCAAGGTAAGCAAGAAAAAAAACATTGTCCAGAAATATAATGTATTTTTTTAAAAAAAAAAATAGCTTTATGTGTTAAAGTTAATGAACTTAAATGACATTTTCTAATTTTAAGCCTGCAAGTAATTTTAAACATACGCTATACTATAAACAGTAATTTTAAACACACATTACCACACATGTGCCCTTAAATTTAATTACTGAAAAGTCTGTTATAATTTTGAGTTTTTTACTGAGAATTGCGGTTTTATTTCTTTAGGTAATTTAGGCACCTTGTAAAACCAGTTCAAGGTCATTGATCCCTGTAAAATTTGTTAAAAGAGAGAATAATTTGAAATGTTTAGAAATACTTTAAAAATGGATTGGAAAATATCAAATTCCAGGAGCAAAAGTTCGTTAAATAGAAAATGTATTTCGCTATTTGGAAGTTATTTAACAAAGAAAATCGTAGAATGCCATTGGTTCCACAAAAAAGTTCGCAAAAAAGAGAAATTCTCAAAATACAGTTTCGTAAAATGGATGTTTTCTCTCGACTGTATTAAAATGTTTTATATTATTTGGTAAATATAATTTTGAGCAATAATGAAGTATATCTGAACAAATAGAAACAACTGCCTGATAATAACTATGGTAATAATTCTATTTTATAACGTATTTTTCTCATGAATTTTATTTTATGTCTAAGCAAACTGAAATAAACAGTTCCATACTAGTATTTACTCTAAGATATCTTATAATTCTGTAAGGGTTAACTATAGTCTTTAATGGTATAGCCTTCTATCTTATATTTGAATAATGTTTAGTTCTGATATTGGTACTGAAATAAAGTATTACAGATAAAGTATTATCTTAATCATCCACAGCTCCTTGTGAGCTTCAAACTAGACAGAAGCTTCGTAAGGGCAGGGACGTCTTAAGGCATGGGCCAACTGGGCCCAGGCCCAGGGAATCGAACAAAATGAGGGCCTCGTCTCGTTCTCGACTCAATCATGATCCGAATAATTTCAAAGGTAAAGTGTTATTTGCGGTTATATTCTCCGAAAAACTAGAAAGTTTTGATGATATGTCAACTAGTTGTATGTGATGACAGTCGTCCCCGTACAGACCTAGGCCAACTATCATACATCATCATTACTCATTCAGTAAATAGGCGGCAGTCTGTCGAGCTGCCTTGTGTGATTGTGAGTGATGCATATCTATTAGTTTCGGTATATACGAGTTTGGTATTCGGTATATTTCGGTTTGTACGAATATTTAAAAATTCATGCTATGTGCTATCTATTTTAAGGGTCATAGGTGGGGCCTACATTTGTGTAAGGGCTCTGGGCCTTCTTTTACGTAGAGCCCCAGGGCCTAAGGAAGTCTTAAGACGTCCCTGCGTAAGGAGGCTGTAGCACTCAATGCTTTGAAACGAATAATTAAGAATTTCGAAGAAACAGGCAGTGATGATTCGCCCCGGCAAAGGACAAAAAACTGTTTTAAAAGAGGATATAACAGACGTTGCAACTGTGCAATCATCTACGGCTCACAAAGAGCCATTCTTGGTACATATATCACAGACAATGTGGATATTTCTTATGACATATTGCTTTCAGCTGTAAGCAGGGATGTCTTAAGACTTCTTGAGGTCCTGGGCCCCTACGCAAATGTAGGCCCCACATATGACCAATTCATCTAGAAAATGGACAACGTGTTTATTTCACAGTTACAAATGTACAACAACTAGCCCTAAATCCACCAACTTAACTGCTTTCTTCACGTTAAGTCAAAACGATGCATTTGCAAAAACACTGCTATATTTGGAAGTGCCTGCTTATTACACATGGAATGCGAGTAGAAAATTATTTGAGAGACGCAAACGAGAGGTGAGCAGGTCATTGGACAACCTGGCATATTTAAAGAAATAACTATTGGCAGATTGTACACTGTTCATCCGAATCAGGATGAATGTTTCTTTCTACGGTAATTCTATTGGTAAATGTGCCTGGACCAGTGTCTTTCCAACAACTGAGGACCGTCAATGAGGTTACACATTCTACTTTCCGCAGTGCATGTGTCAAGCTCTAAATTTCTTGGAAAAAGACTTACATTGGAATGTATGTATTAATGATGCGTACAACATGTCGCCTCCAAAGAAAATTCGTGCATTGTTTGCAAACGTATTTTGACTGCCTGTTCTCCTTCATCTCCTACAAACTTATGGCAGAAATATAAGTCACACATGGTGGAAGATATTTTTCCTCAAAGGGGCAGGGAAAATTGTAATGTGGACATTGATTTCACAGCAGAACACTGTAATGAATCATTGATAATGATTGAAGATTTGTGCTAAGCAATCACAAACAAATCTCTCAATCAGTTGGAAATGCCATCACCAACTCGATCTGCTGCTACTTCATTTGATGTAGAAATGCGTCGCGAACAAAACTACAACATAATGGATCTTTTGTCATATGTTTCATTAAATATTACTAAGTGAACGCTTGAGCAGAAAGCATTTATGATCAAATAATGCAAACTATCAATAGTGTGGGAATGGAAAAATCTTCTTCTTAGATACGCCTTGAAGAACTGGTAAAACATTCCTAAGCAAATTGATTCTGGTAGCAGTACGATCTCAAAATGACATAGCGTTAGCTCTTGCGTCATCAGGAATAGCTGCAACATTGTTACTAGGTGGAAGAACTGATCATTCAGCTTTGAAACTCCCTTACGCAATATGTCTAGAGCATCGGGCAGGAGAAAAGTATTACAGAAATGCGAACTTATTGTATGGGATGAATGAATGCACAATGTGTGTGTGTGGCACACAAAAAATCTCTCTCACGCTTGAAGCTCTTGATCGGTCATTGCAAGATTTGGTGAGATTTTGGGCTCTTTTGGGAAGACCGCCGCATGTGGAAACACTAGACTATTTGGGAACGCATTAATATTGCTTGCAGGAGACTTCAGGCAAACATTACCTGTAATTCCTCGATCGACAACGACAGATGAAATGAATGCTTCTTTGAAACACTCTGCTTTGTGGCAACATGTGAAGACCATGAAATCAACTACAAATATGTCCAGTTGCAAAATGATTGATCAGCTGAAATTTTCTCTCGTCAATTGCTGGATATTGAAGACGAAAAGGTGCCAGCAGATTTGACCTCAGAGAAAATTTCATTGCCTCATAACTTCTGCAATTTGGTGACATTCAAAGGAGAATTGGTTGAAAGAGTATGCCCTGACATTCAAACTAATTTTAAGAATCCCAATTGGCTTAGTGAACGTGCTATTCTTGCTGCCAAGAACAAAGACTTCTACCAGCTTAACAACACATTCAAAGTGAGACAGCCACCTAAAAGTCTGTTGACACTGTTGTGGAAGTAGATGAAGCAGTGAATTACTCTACAGAATTTTTGAATTCACTTGATCTGCCAGGACTGCCACCCCACACTCTGCAGCTGAAAGTTAGCATGCCAATTATCATGTTGCGGAATATCAACCAGCCAAAGCTGTGTAATGGTCCGCGGCTTGAAGTAAAAAAATTAATGAGCAACGTCATAGAGGCAACAATTTTGACAGGACCTTTCAATGGTGAAGACGTCATCATTCCTTGCCCCATTTCTATGATATCAACAGATACGCCATTTCAGTTTAAGAGATTGCTATTCCCAATTCGATTGGCGTTTGCAATCACTATCAGTAAATCTCAGGAACAATTTTTAGAATTGTGTGGTTTAGATTTAGAGACAGATTACTCTCTCTTGAACAATTATATGTTGCAAGTTCTAGAGTAGGCAAACCAGACAATCTATATATCTACACTGAAAACGGAAAAAGAAAGAATGTTGTCTACCCAGAAGCATTGTGAAATTAACCCTTTGCCTCTCAAGGACTCCAGGGCAGATCCATTTCCAATTTGTGTATATTTTAACTAAGACAGTTTTTTTTTATTTAAATTAATGTAATTTTTTTAAAATCAGTTTAGGACTGTTTATCATTTCTCTACGTTTATTACTATTTTATGAGCTGCATGAACCTATTTAACTAATTTTGCATTCAATTTATTATTAAGATTATTCCTTATTAATTTTTGTGATTTTTTTGCATTTAATTAATTTTTGCTTATGATTGTTTCTTATATATTTTTGGGATTTTCATCTCATTTTTGTTTATGATTATTTCTTATATATTTTTGTGATTTGCAATGCATTTCATTATCTGACTGAATCTTTAAATGTTTTGAAATTACCCAGTTTTTCCTCGTTTTTGAAACTCAAATTAATTTTAAGTTCTTAAACCTCCATCTCCCTGTAATGAAACCAGACTATCCATTAAAAAAATTATGCCCAATATATAAGATTCACAATTGGCTGGATGGACAAGCTCATTTCTTTTCCCTTTAACCAGACTAAGCCACAGCAACGCGTGGCAGAGTACAGCCAGTAATAAAAATTAATTGCCACTTAATATTGTGATTCTGTCATATGTATATACATATTTATATTAATTGTAATTATTTGACAAAAAGGCACTAAAACCAAATTTTCTTTGTTGACCTAAATAGGAAATAACTTTGATTTTTTTTTATATTACTTGTTTCAATATATTTATCAATACGAAAAAATTAATTGCGCAAAAAAGATTTTACGTGCATATTTTATAAAGAGATATACATATAAATTTCCTGAGCACTAAATTCTCAGAAATTTTGATGCGAAAAAATTTTTTAAATATAATTTAGACAAAAATTAAATCCCGGGATTAGTGATTTTGATGCTGAGATTTGAAGAAACACCGAGATCCATTAATTTCGTTAAGATTATCTTGGAAGTAAAGAATTTTAGAGTTCAGATTCGTTATTTATATAATGAAACGTGCCCAATTGCGAAAGACCATCAGTACATCGGTAACAAAACTCACGTATTTCAGGCGCGATATCTTTTGAGAAACAAATGAAAATATATCTTTAGATGTCATTGCAGAGTATCTATCCTTATCAGGAGATGTCGAAGGCGAAAAAAACAAAATTCTGAAGAAATCGACGGTGACACCGCACTTGACCGATTTTATCTGTTACTTGACATTGAATCTCAAGAAATGTTCGATAACCTTTGCTGTGGAAATAAATTTAAACACGAACTGAAAAATAAACTTGTGGTTGAAAACTTTCAAAAAGAGAGGGGTTATTTCTTTTGAATCAGATTAGGTATTAATACAACTATACTGATTTTCAAATTTATCTCAAATTTTCATTATTTTCAACGATCTGTTGTGAATATACATTTGATGTCACGATTTATAATTTTTTGCAGAATATACTAAGTCTGACACGATGTAAAATATTCAATGAAAATCGCTTAACACGAAACTAAAGGGACTGAAATATTTTTTCGTGTTATAAAGGATATTACTAAAAATATATACATTCAACAAAATTAAGTTTATTAGAGTACATTTTATTTACATAGATATGCATGTATGCAAGTATTTTATAAAAATAATAGAAACAAAAGCATTCACATGAGCTTAATGAAAATCCCCACAGAATTTAGCAATACCAAAATCTTCACAGATTTCCATTTTTGTCTTCTGTTTTTGATCAATAGCTTTAAGAAGCTCCGTCTTCATTCAAAGTGAAATAGAAATTTGCTTTCCCCTAGAGCTCCTTGCCATCGTAAAAAAAAATTTCAGAAAAAAACAACGTGAACCAAACGTACTGATTTTTACTCACACTATATGTACTCGGCACCGAATTCCCAAGCCAACTGTTGAAAGATTAGCCCATTCCAAGGGAGTAAGGATAGATTAACAAAATTGACGGAATTGAACAATTTGTTGACAATTTGATGCTAAAAAAGATAAAGCAAAGAAAAATATCAATTTTTGTGTTTGCAAAAACTCAATAAAATTTTTTTTTTTTTAAAACTTGGAAATTTTGTATTAAATTTCATTTTTTGTGAATGTTTTTGTTTAATTGATTTTTATTAAATTCATACATATATACATATTTATGTAAATAAAATGTACTCTAATAAACTTAATATTTTGCTAAATATATGGTGATTCTTTGCAAAATTCTTTTATAACACGAAAAAATATTTCAGTCCCTTCAGTTTCGTGTTAAATGATTTTTATTGTATTTGGAATTGACATAATTGAAAAGATATGTTTTTCAAATATGAAATATCCACCAGTTTGAAGAACAGAACTATTTAAATATTTCACACTATTTAAGAAAAGATTTAAGATCATATTTATATTCATAAATTAATAAACTAGTAAATTAGCAGTTGAAATTTTTTAAATGCATTATTAAAATTTCCTTATTATTAGCCATACTTTCAGAATGATTTAATTGAACACATTCTATAAAACGTGGTATAGCCATGAAAAAGTATATAACTAATATTATTTACTATCCAATTTTTGTTCGAAAAAAGAGGCAGAAATCGTATTAATTATACTATATGGCATTTAAAAAACAGAAAAACTGAAATAAATATCTGATGCTAAAGGTGCAATGAAAGTTCCAAAAATGATCCCAGATTTCAGAAAAATTGGTGGAAAAATCCCTGCAGCCAGTGCCGTTTTTAACCTCCCTGATATCCTTGGCACTTCATACTTTTGCGCCCCCCCCCCTCCCCTCCTTTCGGGAGGGATTTTTCCTTAACTCTCTTACTCTTTTTCCCTTTCTTTGTTTTTGCTTTTTGGAGAGTCTTTTTCCATTATCCATCACCTATGGACCCACCGTGTCCTGCACTGGCAACCGTAAGGAAAGGATAACGACATGGTTTGGTCACTCTTGTTCATTTTTTACCTTACGACATCACGGACCACCCTCCCACCCCTTTTGTAGAGTAAATTAATGAAATCATTTGCACAATTATAGCATAGAGTATACAATATTATATGGACTGTGTTTTTAACTAAGTTAATCATCTTTTTCATCGCTTTACTATCTTTTACTTTTAGACATCCTTATTCTTTGTTGAGTCACTAACATTTTAGTAGAACAACAAAAGTTTTCTTCGAGATTTGATAATTGCAAAATCTTTAATAACATCATTGCAATCAATTTCCATAGTAATATCATTTTGAGTGCATAGCACCATCAAACAGTTACGCTTTTCATTTTCCATAGTAGATCTCATTTCAGTCTTTACTCTCTTAAGGGCAGAAATGCTTCTCTCGTGACTCGCTAGGTGATGGTAGGCCCCAAAATCCTTTGCGCCTTAGGCACAAGCCTAGTGTGCCTTAGGAGAAAAGCGGCCTTGCCTGCAACCGAATGTTTATTCAAAAAAAAAAAATTCCAGAATGCCTTTCTCATATAATCTACATTTGAATCTAATTACTAAAATTTAGTATGATTTGTTCTTAAAATACAGGGTGATTCATAAAGAAGTATACAGTTTTAATGCAATATAAATCAGAAACAATGTAATATATTATATGTTACTTGTAATAGAATTGTGTGGGATTATTTAAAGTTTTGTTAGGGACAGTCACAGTCTATGTGTGAACCCTTAGTCACACGACTCTCATTGAGCCAGAAATCCATTTTCGTCAAAACGCATGTTAAGATATTTGAATCAAGTTCATTGATAAAGGTTGTGACCAGGGGCGTAGCTAAATATCCAAAGGCCCTGGTGCGAAGAATAAAAAAAGAGTTTCCTATCTTGGTTGGATTTTATCAAGTAAAAAAGTAAAAATATGTTAGTATTTTAAATATACAAAGATACTTTAACATCGGCCCTTTATCGTGATCTGCAGAACCTAGGAGAGCAAAGCTACATACTACTTACATGTATGTGTATTCTTGTGTGAACTTTAGAGATTACTCAGGCTCAATTTGACACGTAATAGACAAGAAATGATACAAAAAATATGTATGAACAAGAGAATATAATACAAAATAAAAAAAACATCCCTTTGTGAAAGAACAGAGGAGGGCGGGGAGGGGGAGACAAAATTACATCAGTCTATTGCAGATACTATAGATTGCGAAATACTAAAACAGGAAAACAGCTTATTTTGGGGGGAATTCCCTACAGTTCAGCACTGAGTTGCCCTGATACTCCAAATTGAGTTGCCTTGATTACAGTTACGTTGAAACCTTTTATATTTATATCTTAACTGTTAGGGAAATTAGTGCATTCGCGGCTTGCTTGGTGATCAGGGTCCGAGGACACCCCTGAGCTTGAGGGTCCCGGTGCATGGTACCACCTAGCCCATTGGTAACTACGCCACTGGTTGTGACACGTTGTTTGATCTCCGCTGGATCAATAGAAAAGGTAGGGACCAATACCTTATCCTTTACGTACAACTACTGAAGGAAATTACATGGAGAAACCATAAGGATCCGACCCAAAGAATAAGTCAAGACTTCTGGATGGCTATTGGGAAAGTGCTATGTTGTTGCCCACGACTTGTCCAATCCATCGCTGAGGAAGATGTTCATCGAGGTAATCTCCCACGTTGGCCGACCAGTGTGGTGGAGTACCATCCAACTGGAGAATGAAGTTGTCCATGTTGGTCATGCAACTGTGGCATCAACCAGAGCATATCTGGAAAAATGGCTTTCGTGACATTTTTCTAAATTCAAAAGCACAAAAAGCTTTATTCCACAGTGAAACACAACCATTTTGGCGGTCTAGTCACATGGCACACATGATATTGCCTACAGTCATTTCTGTCAGCGTCTAGAAAACAAACTTTAAGAGTACATCTACCCCACTGTTCGCTGAGGTGGGCTTGTCTTTGATTGTTACTGATTTACAGCGTCTGGAAAGTGTATACTTCTTTATGAATCACCTAGTATTGATACAATTTTTTTATGAGCATGCTAGTTAGTACGTATTCACCCTCAAAAAGCTAAAACGAGAATCTCTCTTTAAAAAAATTACCAGATACTAAAGCATTTTCGAAAAAATTTAACAATAGCATGATTATCTAAGTGGCATCAATTCGAATTCATTACTCGACAGAAACACTGACTGCAGCGAGTAAGTGACTATGCCTGCTCGTCTACCACGGACAATCGTTCTCTTTTGGGATCCATTGAAAAAACAAATGAAGCAAATATTCCTCTTAGCCTGAAAACATTTTCCCGAAATTCTTTAACTGTTATACACCGTAAAATTCGGCGTTTAACGTGCACCTATACTTTCACAACAGGGGCATAACTACCGTCGTATCAATGATATGGGGCCCCCAAGCTACAGGGGCCCCGACATGTGTAACTACAGTCCCCCTAACAGAGCTCCCATACCTAAAAAAGAGTCCCCGAAGGAATTTTGATACAAGCCCCCCTCAGAGCCTACGCCAGTGTTTCACAAGCTGCATTTTTTAACTTTTAAGTATATTCGCCGTATATCGCACCCCCCCCCCTCTTTTTTAAGAAGAAATCTGAAATGTGAGTAAATAACGCTCTTATGTTCTGAAGTTATTTATTCGAGGTATATTCTGAAAAAATAGTACTATATTTCTGGAACAACTCAACCCTCTCTTTTAATTCATGAGTCACGTCATTTCTTTCAAACTTTTCGATATGTGTAGAAGTCAAAAATGTTTATGTTCCTATCGTTTTTATACCCAGGGTATAACGTGCACCCTTAAATTTCGATTTTATTGTTTGCATTAAAAGTGCGCGTTATACGCTGGATTTTACGGGGTATAATTTTATTTATTATTATTTATATATTTTTTAAAAAATATATAATTATTATTTTATTGAAGTGAAACTTCTTTGCTGACGGGAGTGAATGGGAAATTTACCCAGTTTTGCGAAACAGTGAAAATGCGAACGGATGTAGTGATTCCCCCATCCCCCCGAAACGTCTCCAGGGTGAGGACATAGCGAGCGGGGGGGAGGGGTACACCACCACGTGACTTGCGTCATAACCGTGAAAAAGTTGGACGATTGTTAAAGGGGAAATTGTGCATCAAAAGTATATCTTGCTGCTATGGACAAAAGGTACTTAGGTATTGGTGATATTAAGTGTTACTCTCGTAACAAACTCGCGTGGCGTATTTCCGTAGTTTTTATGTAATAAACGTGCCGTTTTCAACGAATAAATGCTCCCAAAATATTACCATTATTGGCTCTTCCCGTTACGGGAGTATCTGGGGCATTGTGTATCTGTCACTAACGTTCGCGCCAGAATCGCTACGGATAGCGTCTTGTAAACAAACACAGTGACTTCTGTTAGTGATGCATTAAGTTTATATTATTAATTTTTATTTCCATTGAATCAAAGTAAATTCTGGTCAGATAATCTAGAACAAATGCAAAAAGAGGAAAACAATATCGTGAAAGGAAAACTAGCAGCAAGTTCAGGCGATAGTCTATATATCACCAGGTAGTTCTGTCGCAACTTTTATCATCTTTATCCATAAAGTTTTAGTGCTGTACACACCAGAGGCTGCTGCATTCATTGAATCCTATAATAATTAAAAGCCTATTATCTTAACTGGAGACTTTAATATTAATTTTGCTTCAGAAGAAGCGAAGCCACTCATTGAATTCTTAAAGCGGACACTGAATTTGACAATGAATACTGATTCTAGAGAAGAAAAAACAATATACAGAACCACGATTGATGCAGTTTTCTCACATTTTCTTGATTGACCTACAATCGGGGATTTTTATATCCTACTTTAGTTACCACACACCTATTGTGTCTTTCTTGGGAAAACGATGATGCAGAAAATTGAATAAAAATATTTTCATACAATAAATGAAGTTCGAATTTTATTTGATTAAAGTTATCTCAGCAGTTTAATATAATTAGATCTATTCCTTCATTTTTACGGCCAACGTCGCCAAGAAAGTTTCACTTCTATCGCGTGGCTTTCTACGTTCTTTTTTTTTAATATATTTTTTAAAAATTTTTTATCTATATATATTGTATAGTAACAGTATATCTATATTATATAGTAACAGTGGCACACACAGGAATTTTTCAAGGGGGAGGGGGGTTCCAGGGTCAAAAGTCTACCATTCTCGTATCATGCTCCGATGCGCCGCCCAATATATAACTTTTGATTTTGTCGATTTTCGGGTCAAAAAACAATAAAAAATTAATAATTGAATAAATAATTAGCATGCATTAAGAAAACTAATTTTTCATATCAAATACTAAATTAAATTTTACGCACTATATAGTACATAGGATTATATTCAATCGGGAAAAAAACCAAATGCTATGGGTGGGGGGAGGTCCGGACTCCCTTGTGTGCGCCACTGTATAGTAAAAATTTAAACATATAACATATGTCGTTCTGCTTGATGGTATTCTACAATATTGAAAGAAATATAATAAGGATAC
Organism: Trichonephila clavata; assembly: GCA_019973975.1. Lineage (NCBI taxonomy): Eukaryota > Metazoa > Arthropoda > Arachnida > Araneae > Nephilidae > Trichonephila > Trichonephila clavata. The sequence goes on from BMAO01034816.1 coordinate 42,281, forward strand.
ATTAAAGATTTCCTATAGTGAATTGTGGAAAAAAAATAAAATGTTTTTGTCACAATTTTTTCAGGCTAAAAATTTTAACTATCTCTTGTAAGCAATATCACACAAAGGAGTCCTGATATGCCCTCATCACCTTTTTTTTCCTATTGATTCTAATTCAATGTATATATCGAACGTTATTTGATAAGTATTTTATTATTAAAGTACACTTAATTAGTATTAAATTAAATGCACTTTATGAAAATTTTGTTTATTAATTAAAACTGATGATTTATTCAATAATTTATTTTTTATCGTTTTTTGTCCCGCACAAGCCAAAAAAAAAGAAAAGAATGCGATTGACGACGTATTAAAATAGGACACAAGAATGGTGGAATTTCAACCCTTGAGCCCCCCCCCCCCCCCACATATACACTTTACAAATTCCTCAGTGCACCACTGCCTGTGAGGAAATACAGTTGGAAAAAAAGAATCATATTCTGCGGGGGGGGGGGGGGAGAAGAAAAATGCTTAACTATTCCAAAAATAAAATCTTGAACATTTTTCCTCAAATCAGAATTCATTTTATTTCGTTCGTTAAAAAAAAAAAGTTTATGAAACTGAATCGTTTTGACATGGGAAAAAAAAAAATGGAATAAAACCTCACAAAAATATACACATAATTTTTCTGGCAAAAGGTCTCAGAGAAAAGAAACAAAAGCTGAGATTTTTTTGTACCAGAACCTGTTTATTTCCCGGACCAAAAATTTTTTAAACTGGAGCACTGACTCGTATTCGTGCTTTATTTCGCATTTCAAGATCAAGTTGATGTTTTGGTGCAGGCGTACGGAATTTGGCAAGTTGCCAAAAGTCGGCACGTGGCTGATACTCGTCTCGGAAGTTTTAAATTGAAATAAGTTGGCGGGCAGTATTACAGAAAAACTTTATAAAATATCGATATTTTATTTTTATTATCAAAATGTTTTTTTCGATAATTGTTGCCGTATAATTATTTTGTGCTACTGATGCCAAAAATTTTAAATATTCTTTGTCTAACTGAAATTTGCGATTTAGAACGTTTTAACTGTAAAAGCGTAGAGTTCACTATGATGAGTGACAAACTTCGAATGAGAACAAAATTTTAAAAAACTGCAATATGAATTTTACAAAAAAAAAACATTTTTAATTAATTATTTTAATAATTTTTGGACTTTTTATTATTTTTAATTTTATGTTCGCCCTTGTCTTTTTAAGTATCTGTCATGATTTCCTACGTTAATTAGAGAACATTTTTGCGCATTAAGTTCTGATATTTTCTTACTAACAAGCAATTACTTTTCATTTCTGTATCAATACATTTTAATGATTTATCTATTGAAAATTGTCGAATTGAATTAAGTCAATCATAAAATTAATCAATGAAAATATTTCAGTTCATATTAAAAATTATCACGCTGTAAAAAACCGTGCACAAATAAGAAAGATACTATCAAAAGTATATTCTTAGTTTTCAAACATTAATTTTTTTATTGCAAAAGGAAAATATTGACACTAAACACAGAAAATAGTACATTAAAGATAAGATCTCATTGCGTTTTATCTCTACTGAACTAAAGGAACAACAAAATTATTTTCTTGTGGTCGCACATTATGGATCTTATTTAACGTTGTCCACACTCACACAACGTGAGGCTCCTATATATATATATCATTAATTCTCAACCACTGAGCCGCGGAACTTTGGTGTTCCGCAAATTTTTTAAAAAAATTATTAGTAATACTCTGAGAAAAAAATCCGGAACCACACACAAATCTTACATTCATTTTATAAAAATAAACTATTCATAAAAATGTTATTGACCGTTTGAAAACACTAGAGGAAAGAGTTATTCATTACTTCCCAAATTTAGATATAACATTTGATAGGGATGGTAATCTCCACATTTGTGATACGGATACATCGATATATGAATTAACTTTGAATGAAAAGGAAGAACTCATTTCATTCTGCAAAAATCGAGATTTAGTTTCAAAACATTTAAAAGAGTCAATTAATTAATTTTGAATTAAAATTAGAGGCGACAATCCCATAAAAGCCACACAAAAAAAAAACTTTAAAAATATCGCTACAATGTTCTACATCTTATTTGTGTGAATTCGAATTTTTGCAGCAATAACAAATACGAAAATGAAAAAAAAATCGAAACTTTTTTAAATGTAGATGGTGAAATGAGAGTGACATTGTCATTTTTGCAACCAAATATGAAGGAAATTATCAAACATCATCAACCTCAGACTTCGCCATGAATGTATTCTTAAACACATATTATTAATCTGTAATTAATTACTCAATAAAAAAATTGTGTTGTCTTGGTCGTACATATTTTGTTTAACATTGAAAATTATTATCAAAATCCATGTTATGTAGTATATTATAGACAGTAAAATTCTTTTAAATTTATTTAATTGTTAGTGTGCTTAGTTAGTGTTAAATTTATTCAATTTTTGCCAGACTGAGGTAGATTTTAACCCTTGAAAAACAATAACAGAACAAAGTTAAAATTTGTGTTGAGTAATGTTGTTTATTTAATCCCTCATAATTTTGTTGAAATTGGGTTGAATTTAAATATAGACTAAGCTCAGATTATATATGAAGGACAAATTATACACATCCAGCCTTATTTCATGAATAAATAAATGTACTGTTATGAAACTACCCCCTCCCCTCTCGGTTGCGTGGCAGGAGCGGACACATAACATTTCGTGGCTTTAGCGGACACTTTAAAATTTATCGTGGTTTGAGCGGACACATCCCCCCCCCCATCTTAGAACAGATTCGATTATTGAATTACAAGGATAAATACATTTTTGCTAATCAAATTTAATTTGAATTAAATTTTTAAGATATTAAGTGCGAATACACTTTAAAAACATAGCGCAATGTAATAAAAATAAAAACTTTCAGAGAAATATTTAAAAATTATAGAAAACTGTATTTTAGAGTCAAATAAATATTAGAACAGGTGCAATTACCATAAAATTAATTAGTTTCATTAATGTAAGTAAATATATAAAAGCTAGAAGTAAAATGTACAAAACAGATACAAATGTAAATAAAAAAAAAAAAAATACAAGTAACCAAATACTAAATAACCTTTATTATGAAGGCATGAATATCCTTTACCATTGGATTTAGTCTAACTAGTTACAAAACTTAAAGATTTTAGGCATTTTTCTAAATTGTTTCATGTTTCGAATTCTTTTAAGATGTTTTCAATTCTTACATATGTTTTTTTTTTTCCCCTTCCTTTTTATTCCAGGATCGCCTATTTCTTTGGATTTCAAATTAAAAACCCTTTTTGTGTTTCTTCTTTTAGTATTTTAACTAATAAGTGGATATTAGGCTGGTTTCTGCCAGTGATTGCATTTAATTTGGAATTCCACCCTTCTACTGTCCGCTCTGGCTACGTAACCGTGGCTGTTCTAAGATGGGGGAAAGAATCTGTTTTAAGATGGGGGGGGGGGAATGTGTCCGCTCAAACCACGATGAGTTTTAAAGTGTCCGCTAAAGCCACGAAATGTTATGTGTCCGCTCCTGCCACGTCCGCTTCTGCCACGTCACCCCCCTCTTATCTTTACTGCCCCCGTATTATTATTGATCTTTTTAAATATTCAAAGACGGTTGTCTCCATAGTGAGGTCATTAAATCCCTTGAGGGTCAAAGGTATGGTGTTTGTAGAGGATGACACCTGCTACTGGAGGTATCATCCTCGTCACTTGAACGAAGTTCAAGATTTCGAGGCCCGTCAACAAGAGCCTCAATGCAGCTTCAAAACGTAACTTTTTTAACACGCTTTTATAAGTTTCACTTGCACGTAACGGAATCTTGGAACTCGATTTTCACCCACTTAAAAAGGTCAGATTAATTCGAAATTTTGCACACTTGTCAAGGCCCGATGACAATACAATAATTTCATAATTTTGTTCCATTGTCCTCATCAGGATCGTCAGGAATCACGATAATCAGATTTGGCGACAATTAAATATATCACTTCCAGATTTGGCAACTTATTTCACATACAATTTTCAGATTTGGCGACTAATTCCATATAACATTTCCAGATTTGGCGACTAATTCCAGATTTAGCGACTGAAAGAAAAAGGTGTAATCCTACAGCGAGTGTTTTTAATTAATACACTTGTGGTTTATAAAAATAACACAGACAAAAAAAGTGTTCTGTATGTGAGAAAGTGGAGAGTGGGTGTGTTATCCATTTCTTACTATAATATAAACATTTTTCTGAAAATGAAAAAAAAAAAAAAAATAGGCTTGTGATGTGAAAAAAATAATTTATGTTCTAACTGCTAAATATTTTTTTTATTTTTATAAAGCAATGCGTTTAAAAGGTGAGAATACGAATGACACTTAATATTACCATGTTTTTATTAACTCGCTTTCTTTAATGTCTGTCCGGTGGAATTTTGTAATTGATTTTAAACTGTGTGACTTTCCGAGGAGCTAGAGACTTGAAATTTGGACCATATCTCAGAAGTGGATGACAATGCATGAAAATGTGAAAAAAGAAGAAGAAAAAAACGAAAAAGAGGAATTTTATACTTTTTAGTCCGTTATAAAAACATGCGGTACATTAATTTTTTTTAATCCGAACTTTTTTTCTTCTTACCAAACATTTAATTGTTTGACCTGTTCTTTTGAGACGGAATCTAATATAACGATACGGGACTCACCCGAGGCCCCGTAAACAGAGAGAATAAATACACTTCAGACCCTTTAATGAAAATCCATTGAAGAGCAAGACTTATTCCAGCAGCCACGTAATTCTGGCTCCAAATATCAAACTCAAGGATAAATTCAACAATGAAAAAATGACAGTTTAAAAAATTAAAAAACACGCTTTTATTGTAGATCGAACTAAAAATTGAAAAATAAATTATAATTTAAAAAAACTAAAAAACACGCTTTTATACTGAATCGAACTAAAAAGTAAAAAATTAATTTTTAATATAAGAATAAAATGATGAACGAGAAAATTAATATCATTGGGGTAAAAGCGTGGGGTGTTCTATAAATATATCAATTGTTGTAGTTTCTAACTTGTTTCAATTCCGAAATTGCACCCCACGCTTTTACCCCAATGACATTAATTTTCTCTTTTACCATTTTATTCTTATATTAAGAATTATTTTTTTACTTTTTAGTTCGATTCAGTATGAAAGCGTGTTCTTTTAGTTTTTTTAAAATTATAATTTATTTAACACTCTCATTCTTTCTAAGGGGGAAGTTAGCACCGTAATGTACGCCGAATGATATTTGGCAGTACGACAAAGAAGTAGGTTCACAATAATTTGCGAGTGTTTGATCATGTCTCACATGAGTGCGATGCTCTCTCATTGGGTGCTTTTCGCGTGCCACATGTGGCACGCATTCTCAGTGGCACTCAGCACTACTTTACAAATTTGGCATGTTTTTAGTGTATGGAAGTTGAAAACTTTGAAAGGAGCCTCATTTGGCAAACATCTTCAGTATTACGAACATTTAATGAAAAATTCTGAAGATAAATTTACAGCCATTTTGTAAATTATTGAATATTATTCCTGGGGAGATTTAATTGTTTGAGGGTGAAAATTGCATGTACTCTGTTTTCCACTTTGGTTCTACATATCAAAATAAAAAATCTATCTTCATAAAAAATTTTTTTTTTTTGAGGTTGCAAAGAAATTGTTTAACAACTGAATGCTCAGAATAGGTGAAATTGAAAGTCACGCATTATGCACCTGATTTTGCGGTATGAAAGTACAGCGGTGCAAGCACTAATTTGCAATAAATTTATTTTTAATATTTTCTTCAACTGAAATACTTATATTTTACGTTGTCTATTTCATATTTTAATAAATATGTTTGAAAATACATAACATTTAATTTTTTAAATATTTGTCAAAGAAATAGTTATACATTTTATGCTGTTTATTTTTATATTAAGAAGTACCTTTAAATGTGATTAAAAAAATCAATATATTATAAAACTGTAATATCTAACCTCTGTTATCTGATTCTACACGCATTATTACGGGAATCGAATTGTTTCAAAAATGTCCTATACTGAGTGGCACGCTGAATCATATTAGTAGATTGGTTTGGCACGCCACAGCTCAAAGTTTGCAGACTCCTGGTCTTAGGTTTCAACATCATAAATACACCGACTTTACGGAATATACCCACCATGACTTAACATAAAATTATATACCTATTTATACGTGTTATATAATATATATTTGTTTGGGTTACAAGTTATAATTATTTTTATCTTAAGTGCACGCAATAAAAAAGTTTTTGAAAAGATGGTTGATCTAAGAAAATAAGTATTTTTTTAAAGTACTTTGTTGCTTAAGTTTGTTAAATTATTTGTATAAATTTAAATATTACGATACCGAAACAATTTTTTCTGGAATGAGGTTCGAAGTGCAATTCTGAAACAGATGACCGAAAATTCGTTCATACGACAACTTTTAACTAGGTTGTGAAATGGAAGAGCGGGGTGTCGAAAAATCTACTTGTCCCATGAGAATTAAAATATAAAGGGTTTTCAAAATATCTAATCTTTAATGGGGAAAATTTTTCAAACAATTAATTTTAGAATACACATCTTTTTTTCTCAGGCATACTAATTGGAGATTAGTAGCACATTTTCTCTCGCGTTTAAATTAATCAATATCCGTATTTCGTCGATCTCAAGGGTCCGGATATTATTTCTAGAAACTTTTTCGCGCCTAATCGTTCTGCATTCCTTTTTGTAGTAGAATTCATCCTTCTTTGAAAGCTAGCCAAGTCAGCGCCCCGTGATCGCTGGCATGGAGCCCAATTTTCCTTTCCGGGCCCGCTCTTGTATGAGTGATCAACTCAGAATCTTCATACAATCTGCAGGTGATAACGCTTTGCCAGGACCTTGTCAAGAATCCAAACCTACTTAACTCCTCTTTAGTTCATTATCATGTTGTATGGTTGCTCGTGCAGAGAATCTACAGTGAACACAACCTAAATTGAACTCCAGGCTTTTTTTCAAAAGCAAACTAGGCGGCATATGCATCATTGTTAGAATAATGCCCACAAGGGAGATCATAAACACAAAAAATTTGAAAGAGAATTAACGGAATTACCGAAAGATTTAATAAAACTGGTTTAATGAATCCTAGGAACGGTAGATAGTAATATTTTATCTTCTTCTCCATTGCATCTTCCTTTGGCCGCTGTCATGGACATGGACTGTTGGCCGGCGTGTCGTGAGTTCGAGCCCTTGTGTCGCTGAAGACCCAATGTATAGAGAAGGCTGCTGCGCATTAAATATGTTAAGACTCAAACCTCACCGGGTTGGAATGGTGTAGTATAGAGAATGGTGTGCCAATTCAAGTGTCGCCACCGTCACTCGTCACCATAGATGACTTAAGACTTCTTGAAGCCCTGGGCCCGAAAGCAAAAGTAGGCCATTAGCCTCTACACAAATGAAGGCAATTGAATGTAGTTAGTATATAGCATACGCGTTGTCAGATACTCAAACAAAAAATAACCCGAAACAAATAAGAGTGCATGACTTACCCAGAGGCGGATTAAGCGGGTGTTGGACCTGGCGGCTGTCAGGGGCTCCCAGTTCCAGAAGGGGCCCCAAGCTTGATGGATTCCATTTATAAATTCAACATGCAGCAAAAAGATCTTGAACCTTTATTGCAACCCCAATGATTTCCTCGTGTTTGTGAGTCGAGTAGCAGGCCTCTAGCTATCCCAGCACCAAGGAAAAAATTTTGTCGACTAATAAAACTTCGGCAATAAAAATCGGCTATCTATATAAATGTATAGGTAACATATTTAACTGATTAAAGTTTCAAGATCACAGGTTAATGTAAACGCAAGTAGAGCTATTTTAAATGAGAAATGATGATACATTAAAAACCGGTGTAACCGCCACAATTTTAAATGCAAACGAGCATGTCATGAGTCGTACTGGTACCGGAGATCACTTTGTTGGATGGAATTGCATGCATGTTGCTTTTGGTCAGAAAATATAAAGTTGTTAAGTTCTGGTTGTGATTGAAGCTGACATTGCCGTCGAATGACATCCCATTCGTGCTCGATTGGAGAAAGATCTGGTGATCTAGCAGACCAACGTAACACGTTGACACCATATATAAATTGTTTGATTACAACAGAGATGAGGGAGCACGTTCTCCTGTTGGAAAACACCCCTTGAATGATGTTTATAAATCGCAGAGCAACAGTTTGAATCGCCAGACAAACGAACCAGTTTGCAGTTAGGATGTGTGAATTAATCTCGAGAGTGCTCCATCAATCAAAGAAAATTGCTCGCGCCAGACCATAACTGTAGATGCAGGCCCAGTGCATCTAGGCGACAGAAAGATTGCTTGCAGACCCTGACATGGCCTTCTTCTAACCAATATACACCCATCTCTGCAGTGGTGTAACGTACACTCCTCAAATCTCACGTCGTGGGGCCGGGCCTGGATTCTAGGGTCCCATAGCCTAACTGACATCAAGTATGGTTTGGGATCCAAGACCGGACTTTGCAGGGGCCCCCTAAAATTCTCCGTTACGCTCTTGCATCTCTGGCACCAAGATAGAAACAGCTTTGATCGGAGAACACAACACATCGCCATTCCGCTCTCCGTTGATTTCTAGCGTGATATCACTAAAGTCACAGATGTCAATGATTTAGAGCTAATGGTATGAACGCTACAGGTCGTCTGACTGGGAGCTGTTTCTTAAGCGATTGATTTGTTACAGTTTACTGTGTCACTCTGGTACCAGAAAAAACTGTAATTTCTGCTGTAGGTGCACTACGTTCCCTAGCCATGAGGTGAATGATGTGATCTTCTCTGTCAGTGGTGACCCGTGCATGATTGAGCTTTAGTTTTCTTGAGGTAATGCCTTCTCTGGACCACTGCTGCCAAAAATCAAGTTTAGTGAATACATTCCTTCCAAGTCTTTCTGTAATATCGTGGAAAGAAAATCCACCTTTTTTTAGCTTTATTATACAATCTCGTGTTCAAACTCAACGAGCTGTTCATAATGGCTTATTCGTCGTCGTAAAGTCATCTGGGACTAACATCAAATCACTACGTCAAATCTCAATGATAAATAACGCACACGGAACTTTATAGTGCGTATTTAAAGTACACTTGATTCACATCCTTCACCTGGTGCAACTAGCGCCACAGTTAAAAATTAGCGAAAAATTAGAATCAAAGTTATCTTTCAGATGTATAAACACGCCTACCAAATTTCGTTGACACAGCATAAATCTTTCTTTGAGAAGGGATTTTTATTTTCTTCAGTATATTTTACTAATGAAATTAAATGAAGTTACATGATAAAAGATATTTCTAGTTCAAAAAGCAAACTATTTCAAATTAGTTGAATTTGAAATGGCTGAAATCCTAGATAGGAATGAGGGGGGAAAAAGACCACAATACTACAGACAATTGGAAACAGATGGAAAAATATGAAACTTCCCTAATGACCATGATTGGGAATACCATACTACAGAGAATAAATGCTAATAGCAAATCATTGCAATAAATTGAGTGTGAATATTTATATAAATATTTAAAAGGGGGGGGGATCTAACTAAAATCTCTAGAAAATTATATTCAAAATTTCAGAATTGAATTTGGAAAAATAGACAAGGAGCAATTGATTTACAGGGTTCTCGTTTGACAAGGAAGCTGGACAAGCTGGCAGGCAGTAAAAGGAAAAAAATATTTTTGGAGAAAGTAAAGAAGTTGCGGTTACGAATTTTTGAAAGAAGGAAAAATTTCATAGTGAATTCTTTTTAAGTCATATCCGATAGGACAAGAGCAGAACTATCCTGAAGAGCTGAGATTTATCAAGCTGTTATAGAATTCTTTATTGCATCTTTGACGAGAGATTATAACCTGAAATATTAAAAAGAAAGCTACACAAAAATTAAAGGAAACTTATAAAGACGATATTGAATCTTTTAATTTTGACGTTATTGAATTGAGGCAAGAAAAGAAAAGAAAAGATATAAGGAATACCCCTACTAGAAATTTATCGAGTTGCAAGAAAAATCCTAATGTAGAAATACTTTGAAAATTTTTTTATCAATGCCGTTATCAAATGCATTAGGTGAAATATTTTTTCAGTTTTAAAACGTGTTAAAAATAGTTAAAGAAGTAACTATGGGAGAAAAGACAATTGAACAACATGGTCATATTATGTACAAATCATAATGTTTTAGGTAAAATAGAAATGACAAAAATAACTGATGAATTTTTCAAAGAGAAATCAAGTTGTTTAGCAAAATTGTAAGCTCTTCAGTAAGGTTTTTAATTTTTTTTATATACAGTTAAGTATTTTCTTTAGCCGGAGAATTTTATTATTATCAGTACATTTTATTTTGAGAATTTAAAGTAAAAAAGCGACTCTTTTCATTATTTTAATTTTTCGACTCTTGTGTGAGCCCATGGGCCTTCAACTATCTTAATCCGCCTCTGGACTTAACATCGCATAAACGGGCTCGACTGCCTGCCGCCTTTTGACAGTCCTGTATGTGGACGACGGTCATCACATATAGCCAGTTGACATATCGTCCGAAATTCCCAGTTTTTCTGAGAATACAACCGGAAATAACATTTGACCGTTGAAATTTTCTAGTCACTTACTTTAAGGCTGAATCGAGAACGATACGTGGCCCTCATTGTGGCCGAGGCCTTGGATCTGGGTCCAGTTGGCCCAAGCCTTAAAACGTCCCTGAGTTCATCGCCAATAGCCCTCGTATTGCTTCATAGGGCGACGTTTATATCCTGTACACAAATCTGTCTTAATATACGTTCATATAAAACATGAAATTGTAGGAGAAACAAAGATGTCAAGATCTAACTTTATGTCAATGAAGAAATAAGATCCTTGTAAGAGGATAATCTGTAGCTATTTTTGTAAATTGTTTTATTTTTTTCATTCAGCACATACTTAATGAAGAACTTTAATTTTCCTACTTTTATTTAATATGGTTTCATGACATGATCCAAAACTAGATAAATGTTTAAATTATCGGAGCCTTACGCTAATCCGTCTTGTCCTCATCTATGGAGACCTGGACTATGACGATGAATGAGAAGTGGTGTGATTTAGAACATAAGGCTCTATGAAATGTTTTTTGGAGGAACTTAGGAAAAGGGTTTGAGAGGCAACATCGAATTGTACCGAATGTTCAAAGAACCAGATGTTGATCATTGCATTAAAATAAACCTCCTGAATTGGACTGGGCATGTTATAAACAACTGTAACATTCTGAAGGAAATCTTCCCGGTTAGACCATATAACTCAAGAAGAAAATGAGGACCTTGACTTCGATGAATAGATACAGAAGAGAGGATTGTTTGGTTTTGAAAATTAAGAATTGGAGGAGTTTGGTTGAAAGTAGGGTGGAAAGAAACGCGCATGATTCAGATGGTATTGGCTTATCCTGTCGCATCATGAATGATTAAGAGGATTGAAGCATTCTGAGGGCTTTTCTTTGTTGAATTTGCTATTTAACAATGTAAAGTGCCACCTGGTGAATATTTTCAAACTTTTCCTTAAAAAATACTCCTTGCGCATTGTTCTGTTGTTGTTTTCACATCCCCAAATATCAGAAGGGCTAAATAAGGTCCATGAATGATTGTATCCTAAATAAATCCACGAACAACTTTGGATTGTCCACAAGGTCCTGTCAAGAGAACCCCAGGCACTCTAGAATATGTTCCAGGGAAACAAGCCTTGTGGTACACTTGGTGCAAACTGCATAACTCTTGGCACCATCAGTATATGTCAGAAATCTTAGATGATCACTAAGAAAGCTAATGAGGATGGTTTGGTCCTCAGGGCCGATCCTAGCAGGTGTGCACCACACGCGGGTGTCCAAAACGAGGGGTGACCGCAGGCCACATATAGTTCTATCGAACAAGCAAAATTTTATTCGAATAAATATTTTGAATTTTAAATAGTTATTGAAAAATCAAAATAAGTCCCGATTTTTCGATAGTGTAGCGTAGTTTAAGAAAAATAGAATGTTAGTACACGGTGTCCACATTGTCCATTAATGATTACACTTTATACACATCCTTCATTTGATTGTAAAATTCGAGGCAGAGCCGGCAATACCGCGATAGAAAAGGGATTTTACTTATCAGTGGCACCTGTGGATCAATTCTTAACGAAGGCGTCTCAAAAGTGATTTTTGCGATAGTTGCTTTACGAAATAATCTAATATGTGGTTAATATTACCTAAAACATAGGAGTGTTTAAATTCAATATGAATTTGGGGAAATAATAATAGCCTAATCAATCTAAATAGGCACTTTCAATCTGGAAAAACAAAGTAGAGGAAAAAAAGTGATTTTTGAGTCTATTTTTGTATTTTTATTAATGTTTTGCTTTTTATTTTTATATAGGTAGATGAGTTTACAGCGTCAGCGTTAAGTATTAGTCAAAATATGAAAAATTCTCCAGAGGGGTTGTATATTAGGTCTTTGCACGTTGGCGGCCGACATCCTAGGATCGGTCCTGCCTTATGCAGTCAAGTACCGGAGAATCCCCAGGATGATTGTTCTGATACCAGTAGTGCTGCGGAACAGACCAAGCGGTTTTGTTTTGCATTTTAGCAATGAATGAAATGTGATGAGCACTATTTCATGTGTCTAATCTATACATCAAATTTGTTAAAAATTCACGTTTCCATTTGTGCCTCCAGGATAATATTTCCAACCCCCCTGTATACACGCTTTCAAACATCGAACGAACTACACAATAAACCGCTAGCGAGAGCTATCTAATGTCGGTTTTTTGACGTGATGGAATATTAAAGTCACACTCTTCAGCTACACGAGGGCTTTTGGCGACGGACCTCGTAATTTTGAATCATGGTCAAGTGATGAGGAAGACACCTAAGCTGGTACCCCCTCTCCTAACTACCACACCACACCAACAGGAGGATGTTTGAGCTCTCGACATATTTAACGTGCATCGCTTCCCTATACGGTGGGTCTTCAGCGGTACTAGGCTCGAACTCACGATACGCCGGACACGAATCCGTTACCTTGGTCACTAGGCTGCTGCAGCCACTCGGTTTTTTAACGAACACAAAGGGACGAACGGTTCGGCTCTAAACTCGGCCGAAAAGGACGAACACTTCGGCACCTACATTTTTCAATGTTGAGCTACAGCAGCTAAAATAATAATTTTAAGCGAAACCTTGATCGTCGACCGTTATCTATTATCTATTGTGCTCTTGTGAAAGAGAGGAAAGTCGAACCAAACTTTCGTTTAATAAAGCAAACAGTTCTTATAAAATGTGACGTGCTATATTCTTTTGTGAATGGCTTAACTCTGTACTCAATGAGTTGGCTTTTTACAAATCACAATAAACCTGTAAAAATGACTATTTTCTCTTTATTTGTTTTTCTTTTAGATTAGGGACAAGGATACAGCACGTGTGGAGGTCAACATAGAGATATCGCTACAAAATTATCTGAAAGGTATGAGTACAAAAAGATAAAAAAATAAGAGAGAGAGAGAGTGGGATAGAGTCATACCTTGGCCAGCCTTGACCTTAACTTACTATAAAACATCACCTGCTATTGTACTTTATTTTCTGAAACATTTGAATTTAATCCTAATGCAAAGTTTCTTGAATTTATCGAATGTGTTCTTTCGAGTTCTTCGAGTTTTATTGTGGGAATATGAATTATTTTAGAATTTTCTTGTCCGAATGCATCTTTAATAGTGAAAAAAAAAATATTTAAATTTAACGACAAAACACATTATTTGTTACAGCCATTAGAAAGAAATTGACTGCATTAGAAAAATCAATGATTAATATGTACTTTTAATAATGCAATTCATTTATAGTGGTCATATGATGTTGGAGTTATTTAGGCCACCTGATCGACAGTAACATCAGATCAAGGCCAACGAAATTCATAGTGGCAAGTGGCTGGTTGTACGCCTGTCGTTAACCGTAGCTTTGAGCGCCATACAATTTGGCTCGGTTCCACCCCAATTTTGAGGGAGAACACCCTGATGGTGGTCGGGGCCACCCACCTCTCTTCCCCTACCACCAACCTCACGTGAGGATTTGCGATTCGACGGCTATTTAAAGTATCCCCATGCCGCAAAGGCACTATGCATTTACAAACATTTCTGCTTTCTTCGGGACTCAAACCCAGGACCTACGGCACAGCAGTTAGCCTCATACCATACTATCCACTATACCGGATGGATGCAATCATGCGTTTTTGATAAAATTTAAAATTGTATCAACTATTTATTATACATGTACCTTTTAAATCATGTTCATTTTGTTTTTCTATGTGCACTATTATTGTTAACAAATATGTTCTTTTTAAATGAAAGTTTCTGCATAAGGCAAAAGATGGCTACAGCGAAGCGTATGTACTGATTGGGTGGAAACACGAGATTGAATTTATTCTGCAATTATGACGTCACGTGAATTTGTGATCTGATTGGCTGAAAACACGCGTTTACAGTGTGTTATCATGTGAATATAACATATGAATTTTGCTCATAATCTTAAAATTAATTTAAGCTTATAAAATAGAATATGATCCGAATTTTGAAGAATTGTACTTACTATAAGAAAAAAAATGTATTATATATTATTACAAATTTTATGCGATCAATTTTGATTACTGATTATTTTTATTTAAATTACGTCTTAACTTCTAGTTCACATAACAATTTCGATACGGAAAACAGCATTTTTACTATATATAAAATTATTTATTTAAAACCACAATTAAAAATGTGCTTCACTTGTTCTCTGAAATCTACTATCTCTGTTTACAATGTTTCAACCCTTTGATTGAAATTATCTGAAAAATATTTCATTATTTGTTTAACAAAACTATTTTATCTGATTATGAATCGTTAGATAAAGTATTCTATTTTAAAAGAAGAGATAAGATACCCCCCCCCCCCCATCAAAAGCTTAAGATAGAAATGTGTTACTTTTAATGTTCATGCAGCTCACGTCGTAAACATTCCCATTCTAATTTGTCCCAATTCCAGTAATTTTCAATTAAAACTGAATTTAGTCCCTTGTGTTTAAAAAGAAAGTGCCAATAATATTAAGCTATGTTGCACCAGGAAAGAATTACGTATGTGGATTGTTGTTTAATATCTTTGTTATTTTTTTTTTCATTTGCAATTTCTTATGAAATAGCTATTATTTAATCTATCTTCAGCATTGTTTTGAATTTCCTCGTTGTCTTCTTGCATTATTTTTTGAAATTATTTTTATCAAGTTTTATTTATCATTTGACATTTTTCATCCCAATTTGAGTCACAAATGGATTGTAATGGGTTAAATTGATGTGGATTTTCGCATGATAAATACGATCACGTATTAATTTTACAATGTTAGCAAAAGGTTTTCTCATGCATTCAGAGAATTGAGTTGGTGGACACTAATATTCAACATTCAAATCTGCTTACAATTATAACGAGTACAATGAAAATCTCCATTACAAAAGAATAGTACAAAATTAAAGACAGAAAGAATAAATTTAAAAAAATAAGAAAGACAAAAACAAAATTTGTGTTAGAAAACTTAACCTTGTTTATATATTTATTAAATGACGCCACTACTACTTGTTAGCGATTTCTTCCACTTTTCCACCCTTTCATTTTATGCAAATGAATCACAATTTCTGGAAAGAAGACGATTCAATTTTATGATCCCCCCTCCTTTTTTTAAAAGAAATTAACCCTTATACAACAAAAAGAGACAATTTAAAGGATCTGGTCATGGATTTCAAAAGCAATTCTAATGCATTATTTTTGTGTGAAACAGACAAAAAAGCTGCTTACGGACTAGGGATTGCAATATCGGATCAAAAGTCCAATAACGGTATTCAGTATCTTTTAGATCTTGATACCGGTTTTAATACCGGTAGTAGAAGTTTTAGGAAAAGAAAGGAAAAATAGGTGTTTCATTGCTTTATTTGCCAGTTTTATTAGAGAGTGTAAATATCACAAAAAATTAATTTGTAATTTTAAATTTTACAGTACATAAAGAATCACACACAAAAGAGTAAAGGAACATGTTGTTACTGGCTTATATAGATGGTACCGCTACAAAGTCATACACAAAAAAGAGTAAATATCACTGTTCAGTCTGTGATACCATTACAAATTTTTGAATGTGATCTTAAAAAATATAATGCATTAATTCAGCTGTCATTAAGCCTCGAACGTAATTACGTGCAAAAATTATCAGCTGACGAAAACACTCTTTCGGCATCTACGCTAGTTGGTGGTATTATTAGCAATATATAAGCGAAATACTTTTTTGAAGTATTTACCTCTATAAATCTCTCATCTTCAAATAACTCGATTCTGCGTCGGATGGTTTGGGATATAGTTGATTTCTGTATTGTATTTCGGTTTGTTGAAATATTTTTAGTTATCGCTAATTCTAATTTTTGTTCAAGAGATAATTCCTTTTTACTATCGACATTAGTGTCTCATCATCATCTTCTCAATAACTGTACCGAATTCTTCTGAATGTAAATAAGGATTGGAGGTAAAAAATTTTAAGAAAATTTACTTTAAATTTGATCAAATTTGAATTGGTTAGTCTCTTTTCTTCTTTTTCCTTTTCCTTTATAAAATCATGATGATATGTAAATACAAGTATGATATGCAAATACAATGTGAATAACAATCTCCTCAATTGAAAAAATATCGAAATATTACGCACTTTCTTCATAACTGCAACCTTGTTTTCACAGATACGAATATCAAACTACGAATCCTGCGCGTGTGCAATATCGCTCTGAGCTGTAATAGGCCCGTCTCTTTGTATAATTCACATATTTTATCACTTCTCTTGATTGTACGATGCAAATTTATAATTACAGTTTAAATTAATTTAGCCCCAGGGTGACATAAAAACAAAAATGTACACTATTTTGCTATGTTGGGGATCCCTGAACACTAGAGGAGAAAATTTTAAAAAATTCTAGCAAATAGCAAAAACCCGGTATTTAAGTTTGTGAATACCGGTATTACAAAATTGTACAAATGGCTCAAAATACCGGTATTGCAATCTCTATTACGGACCTCACATAATTTTGAGCCACAATTAAGTAACTCAGTCAGGACTTGACCTGGCATCCACATAACGCCAACGTAAAGAAAAAAATTAGAAGTAGAAAGATATATTTTTCAATAATTATTCCAAATTGTAACATATGATTCCTGGAAAAAATATTTTCGTTGCACAATTCCATAAATTGAACCTTTTCTTACATCTTACTGATTTTTTTCCTTGAAAAATTATTTCAAAATAATTTGGATTTCCCCCTCCCTCCCCAAAACTTAGTCTTTTAAAGGTAAATTTACGAAATCCTTTCGATGTATGTATTTTGTTCTGAAAACATTCGAATGAACGCTGAGCACGCTAGAATAACAATTCCTCAATAAATATCGGCGATGTCGCTTATTCTTCAGAGTTCACTGCGAGAAACGATGTTCAAAACTGAGAGAAAACAGCTCACTTTTGAATACTTCACATTCTCAAAATAGCTCCGATGCACGCTTACTCAAATCTGAGAATCGCATATTCTCATATTGAGACACAAGTACATTCTCATTTTTGAACCTGTTACGGGATCAAATTTTTGAGAATGAAAGATCGATATGAGTATATAATGCACTCATATTTGAATCTGTTAATGTATCAAATATGAGTTAAAACAATAAAATGAGTATGTATAGCATTTATTTCGGTACTGTTGTATCTAATATGAATTTTTAACAGAAAAATATTTATTAACCCAAATCTTAAGGGATTTAAAAATGTGATACCTGAGTTGTAAATTTTCACTTTCTACATCTTACGTATTATTTTATTTTCATTTCATGAAATTTTTACACTTAACTTCGAAATCAAAATTCATTTTACATTTATTGTGTGTAACAAAAAGGTACTCGCATATTATCGCGAAAGTGCCTAAGTTAAAGATAACTCGCCAAATTTGGCAGTAACGATTTCGCATGTGTCCTACGCGCTGAATTAGCAACCATGCACTTCGTTTTATATAATGTCGCCAATACGGTGGCGACAATACGCAAGTATCAACAAAAATATTACTTTTCGAGAAAAAAAAACGCAACTATTATTTGATCACAAACTGCATGTCTTCGAACTTATACCGCAAATATAAATCTTTGAAAACTGCAAAAATAAATTCGATGTTATCGTTTAACAAATGTGTATGCATTTTGAACTAGTTCCAGAAGCAATTTGATTCATTATTTATATTTATGTTTCTCTAGAAGCATTATATTGTTTCCTTAAAATCATATACAAGCAGAAAATTAACTTTTATTTAAAAAAATTCAGCCCTTCAATAATAAGTTATTAGAAATATCTAGGAAACATTATGATAAATAACAGGTTTTTCTAAGTAAAAATTTCAAAACAATGCCAGAAAGAAATAGCTTTTTTACATATTATGTAACCTGAAGAAAAAAACCTTTTGACTAAAGTAACACTCATTAGGCCCAGGTGTGTAAGTACTCTTTATATCAATTGTTTTGTTTAAATAGAAACCTATCCACATGGAAATAAAGAAAATGCATTGCTATATTACAAACTAAGCTCGTTTTTGTTAAAGCAACTGATTTTACACTTTCCTATCACCAAAGAAAACAAATATAATAGTTTTTAAGTTAATGTTTTTTTTAATTAAAATACTTAAAAATTTTAGTCCTTAGAAGAATGTAAAAACAACTCTAACAGTACATTTTTGCATTAATAAAACATTTAGTTTTTAACCTAATGGAAAGAGCTTTTAGAGAAGTTTTCAGCACCCATTCAGAAGAAAAAATAACATCATAAGGACCAATAGAATCATAATTTAGCAATTTTACTTGCTGTACAAAATTTTATTTTCAATACCTTTTTTCAATTATTCACTGTTAACAAGAAAAATAAAACAAACCAAAATCATATTGCTGAAATATTTATTCTGGAAATTGTACACATACATATATACATAAAAAATAAACAAGAATATAAGTTAAATTTTTTTTTTTATAAACACTATCTAATCCATATTATAGTCAACTCCATCCTTATTTGTGCAGAACAGATTATGTTTTAGTGTAATATACATTGTAAATATAGTGTAAAAGTGTGTAAAAGTACATAAATAAACAACTTTTTAATTTTTTTATCAAATCATGTCTTTGAGTTACAAAATGTGAGTGAAAATGCTTTCAAACAGTGTTGTTTCAAATAAATTACATGTTAGGATATGCGAGTCATCTAAATTATTTACTGCAGAATTTATAGATAGCTGGTTCTGAAAGGAATTTTGAAAGTTCTCATTAGAGTAAAATTTTTACAAAGGTTGTTCATAATTATATAGTTTTCGAAATGACTATCTACAAAATTTAGCATAACACATGTAGTGATATGCTATGCCTGTATGAGTATTTAGAACATAATGACAAAGCTACAATGTGAAACCAATGGTCTTTGGCAGAAAGTGCAAAATGTATGAAATTCATGGATTAATATTATCCATAAAATATGTATAAAAAAAAAAATTCAGAGCTATATCAAAATTTAAAACAAATTATGAGTGGAAACCTTAAAAATCAAGATTTGTACTAACAAGCAGAAATGAAATTAGTGCAAATTAAAATAAAGCATTCATAATTTAGAAACAAGATAAAAGATTTAAAAAATACAATTTTTATAAATATTGCACGTCTACCTGAATTTCACATTTATAAAAACAACAGTTAAAAAAATACCACACATTGGAACAATATATACAGGAACTAATTTGCTATCAGTACACTACACATTAAACATCTTTTAGAAGTGGTTTTGAAATCGCTGCAAAACTTTTGGCATCCAATAGTATTCAATCAATGATGATGGTCTCCGACTAAGAACTCAACATGACAATAATTTAAAAGAATGGCTTATTCCTGGCAAAAAAGGAATTACATTAAGAAGCAAAAACATAAGTACTTTTTTTTATAGAAAACCAATTAGAAAAATATGAATGCCAGGATTTAAAGAAATAGAACAAAAGGTATTTAGAAATGCCAAGAAAAAAGCAGAAAAAAATAAAATTGAAACTGGAAAAACAATAACTGCATATAAAAGAGTGGGGTGCTCAATATCAATTGTTATAATTTCTTACTATAGTTCTATTCCAAAATGCAGAGTTAGTGTAAAAAATGTAGTACAGAGGACCCCACGCTTT
Source organism: Trichonephila clavata (assembly GCA_019973975.1). Lineage (NCBI taxonomy): Eukaryota > Metazoa > Arthropoda > Arachnida > Araneae > Nephilidae > Trichonephila > Trichonephila clavata. The sequence goes on from BMAO01034816.1 coordinate 62,597, forward strand.
ACCACGATGACATTAATTTTCTAGTTAATCATTTTATTCTTATATTAAGATTTATTTCTTACTTTTTAGTTTGATAAAAAAGCATGTTTCTTAAAACTATAATTTAAATTAATTGTGCTTCAAATACGTCAGACTGAATAAATTACGTATTATCACAACAAATGCCAAATCTAATAATAACACACCAAGTTGGCAACCCTGATTGGTAATTGCGTCTTATTGCAACCTATTAGCGATATTATATGAAATGAAGCACCTGGCAGCCAATTCAGTGTGTACCACACATAGAAAATCGGGTGGCCAACTCAGCGAGTTATTTAGAGTCAGCAAGTACCCTCCGAGTTCCTGTGTGTTGAACGTGCTGAATTGGCAAACAGGTGCTTTGTTTCATATAATGTCACCAATTGGTTGTGATAATACGTAAGTACCAAGATTTATGTTTTTTCACTTGTGTACAACATACCTGCATACAGGAGTTTTTGTACCAAGCTGTATTAATTTTTGGTACTTTCATAATATTGCAACCATATTGGTGAAATTATATGTAATACAACACATGGTAGTCAATCTGGCGCATACGACACATGCAAAATCAGGGTCACCAACTTGGCACGTTATCTTG